>JPKY01000140.1:0-59002 GCA_000769265.1 Hapsidospora chrysogenum ATCC 11550
TGATAGCTGAGGAGCTGGAGTAGCTCTTACTGGAGGCGGTTTAAGACCGCGTCTATATACTATTTGGCGTCGTTGTGGATCATGGTGGCTCGTAGTGATCCGGGTGAGCCTGGAGCTCATGGCTCACCGCGATCCTAGTGATCCGATGTATGTACTCAGTTTGGGAGAAAAAGATGTGGGTCTACTCCACGTGACCCCGGTCGCATGACAGAAGGCCGTCGGGACAACAGGGCCGTAACAATATTAGGTAAGTTACTAGTTTAAACCTACACTATACTATTAACCTTAGCGATAAAGACGGAGTTAGCGCCTATTATATAATTAGTATATACTAAACATCTACCGTGTTAAATCATACTGTAAAACGCGCTGCCTATCTAGCCGTAATGAGTGTTAACGTCTAAGGTGAAGTTACCTTTCACCTTAGCTTACGTTAGCTTATTATCCAAAACGATCGCTATATATAGTAAGTATATAGCTAGACTATACGTCTCTAATTATAAATATACGGTTAAAAGTGTCTATATTGATAGCGTTAGTTCGATAGCTAGATGATTGTTATTAATTAATTAAGAAGATGTTAAGAAGAAGGTTAGTATATATAGAGTAGGAACAAAATAGGTGGTTAGTATATACGTTACGTTACTGCCTAGAAATTTTTCGTTAATTATAATTAGCTCACTCTTCTTATTCTGCTTATAATATATAGTGAGTATATGCACTCTTTTTCTGCTACCGCTAAGAAATTTTCTCGTAGTGTAATTACACTTTGCAATTAGTGCACTTGCACTTTACTATATGCCCTCCGGGTATGTAGGTACTCTAGTATTTATTTGAGGGTGTCATTGCTCTAAAGATTATATGAGAACATAACAAGACGGGGATGTCATCTTTTATCGCGAGGTTATGATATCGCAAGAATATCCATGCTCGTATACTTCAATCGCCAGGGGGTTTACATTGTGAGCCATCCACTTGTCATATCCCGCACAAGCACGCACACGGAACAAAAGAGCAGAGAACATTCTCGCTAACACTGAATTTTAAGAAATCCCCGATTATTTGCACATCTAGTTGCTCATCAACGTCGCCCGCTGTCTTTACCCATTCGCCTACGAGTACGAGGTGCCTCGCTAGTACCTAGTCCCAGCCGCTGCTCTTAGCGGTCGCCGCTTCCAATGACAGAGCAATTGGCAAATTGTTCCCGCCGTCCTAATTAGGGGTGACGGCTTCTCCGAGTGTCCGATGCGACGGACGCTAAACCAAGGTAGCTGTCGGAGACTACTCCGTACAACAGTGGGGACGGGATCGGTTCGGCTCCGTATCTTGCTCCGCATTAATAGAGAGAGGAGCTCGGCAGTCGCCCGGCCGCGTACTTGGATCATTGGATGGAGTCAGGCTCCAAGTTCACTCCACCCCAGTGTCCTACATAGTACATACCATCATCATCACCAACCCATGTCTTGCCCCGTCCGAACCTATCCGCTCAGGAGGCCGGATGGCCACCAACCCCCGGTGCCAAGATGGCAGCTCGTCTTTGGATCCGAGGTTACACATGTGCACGTCGCATACATCGGCGTACAGCAGCAGCATTCCGATACGGAGGAAGCAATCAAGGCCGGAGAGCAGGCGATGGATGCAGTGCGCGGTTGGGCTGATCAAGAGACGGAGGATGGGTGCGCCGTCATGGAAGAGTTTGATGTGATCAACGGAGACGACGCAGGAAGCGCACACGTCTGGGTGTGTTACTGGGCAGACAAGACTACCTATGAAATGGCGCTCGACCGACTGTCCCTGGCGAGTATCCATGATGCCTTGGTACCTCCCGGCCGCTCCTTCATCGGTCTCTGGCTCGAGACCTTTTCCGTGCCAGTGTCCCGCCTCGAGACCAATTACACGGGGTTGGACTACCTCCCCGGCGTTGCGCGCCTCCCCAACACAACCACCGAGCCACACACCCTCACCGCATACTGGGGCGCGGCAAGAGACCGCATCCCAGACTCTGCCCACGACCTCTTTGAGACAGATAGCGGCGACGGGGGGGAGGGCGTCCGCCTTGTCGAGGAGAAGAGGACGAAGAAGGAGAAGCACATCCTCGGCACCAACGCGGACAACCTTGTGCACATCCGGAGCGGACAGTTCTGGGAAACCTGCGACGATGCAGAGACCGACGCGTACGAGCGCAAGCTCGAGCCCACCCTCGAGGCGGGGCTGCGCTACCTCTGGGAGAATCCGTCCGAGTCCGGGGCCAGGGGGCTGCGGTACCTGCGCAACACTAGCAACCTCCGTGTCAGCGATGACAGGCCGGTGGTGGAGGAGGAGGAGGAGCAATCCAATGTGTGGCGTGTGACGCGGCCGAGGAAGGAGACGTGCGTGGCGGGCTACTTCACGAGCCTGGACAAGCTCGAGGGCTGGGCCAAGAGCCACAAGTCGCACCTGGCCATCTACCACGGGGCGATGCGGCACGCCAAGGTCTTTGGGGATGCGAGGAAGTTCCGGACGTGGCACGAGGTGGTGGTTCTGAAGAAGGGAGAGGCGAGGTTCGAGTATGTCAACTGTGTTGACAAGACGGGAGTCTTGCGGTTTATTGCGGAATAAAAGGGGGGNGGGGGGGGGGGGGGGGGGGGGTGTTAATGATGTCGTAGAGAGATAGTTCATGTGTACTATTACTATGTGCCTGAAAAGATATATGTATATGTCTATGCATATTGACGAGAAGTACTATCCGGGATATGGTCTCTACGATACCGTACCAACATCTTCCTAGCTTATAATTACTTGCCCGGTGTTCTTAAGAACATCGGACGAGGCATCTCAAGTCACACAACAAGTGTACACGCAGTCAACTGTATCGCGACCCAACTCTCGCGGAACATGCAGCTTGCACATGGGTTGTAGGGACTCAAATAAAACGGTACGCTCGTTTTGGGCACTATTTTACTTCGTATTCAATCGCACTGAACCTGCATGTCTTTGCCCAGCGGTATACCTCGTATCGACCGCCGTACTTTGCATCAATGTAGGCCAGCTTGGAGAGGAGCTCGTTAACAGTTTCATGTTAGTTTCTGTTCGAGCATCTCCCGGCCCAGCTCCTGTTTTTCTTCGCGGATCGTTCGTCGATGTTCGACGGCGCGCTTGATCTAGCGGGCTTGACGGGCGGCGGCGTCACCCATCATAGCGCTGCCGATACTGATGAGCATTTGCTTGAGGGGCTCTTGACACCTTTCGGCATGAGTGAGGATCTCTCTGGCTGCGGCGTCGAGGTCGTTTAGTCTCTCATCGACACTCTCGTCTTCGGCCTCGACCTCCGTAAGGTGATCATCAACAGCCTCTTCACACCAGCCGCGAATCTTGTCGCATTTACGCTGGACCGCCCACTTCTAGAGGGTAGTCTTTTCGCGTAGAGGCAAGACCTGGACTAGACCGGCAGAAGGGATGGCGCTGACGACCTGCTGGATCTGACTGCTGTCGGAGTGAAGCTCCGTGGTGAGTGGGAGGCTGTTCACAATGGCAAGGGCATCCTTGCGGCGCCACTTCCGCATCGCGCGCGTGCTATCGACGAAGTTGGGGCGAGGTTGGGCATCCGCGGAACTCCGCTTACGTTCGCGCAATATAGGCAGGAGTCCGACAGGTCCGGGGTCCAGGAAGTCATGCCTGGGTCTCCCATAAGTCAGTGGCTCGATATCAACAGGAGTGTGGTCGCCGTCCTGGGACAGTGTATTATTAGCTTCATGTTGTGAACATGTCGATGGAGTTCATGGCTGGCTTCATCACGTTTTGCAAGTACTGCGGCACGGTCAACTCACCTGAAAGTGTCCGGCCATGCTATCAACGTAAGCCTGGCAGGACGTGAGGAACTTTTCTTGCAAATGGTGCTTCTTCCAGATCGCAACCAGGTCGGCGGGAGGACTCCCGAACGAGCGACGGACATAGAGCTGGACGTAGGCAGCCCCAAACCACACTGGGCTTGCGGAGACCTCGACCCTGTTCTCGCAGGCAAACTTGTCCATATCCAGAGTCAAACGCCGGACGTGATCTCTGGCAGCCCAGTTGGACCAGTTGGTCGACAGGAACCAGTAACTATCCAGAAGCGCCCCAGCAATGCCATCTCTGACCAGCTGATACTTCTCCGCGTCGGCACCCAAGTCCTTCATTCCGACCTCAACCGACGCCCGAGTCATGGCCATGTCTATGCCGTTCTTTAAGATGTCATCGGAGGATGCGGCCGTGGGATTCCTGTCCGAGGCGGCATCGTCGGTCGGGTCGGACATAGAGTTGAGGAGTTCCTCGGCTCGAGCAGGAGTCATGTTGGCCATCATGGATGCAATGTAGCACATGAACTGCTCTGATCCATCGGCGGCTTCCTCCTGTTTACCCTGTGCCCCGCGGGTTTTTCCAGCGTTCTTCCGCTTGCGACCAGGCATGATTGTTGCGATTTTAAGACAAAAAGGGATGAGTGTCTTTGGTAGGGTAAGCATGAGACGATGGTCTTTTGTGCCTGGACGTGGTGTTGTGCCGTGGTGGTGCTGTGGACATTGGGTTATTGAAGGTGAGAGAATGAGAGGGAGAGGACAGAAAAAGAGAAAGAGGAAATAGAGTGGAAAGAAGGCAGGTGTTGTGGCCAAACATTGTCCTAGGTGCGGATGTGGTAGGGGAACGCATATTGTGTGAGCCTTTGTTGAGAACAATGTGAGACCGAGAGAGTAATGGCTAGCTAGCCGCAGACTCCCAGTTGGTAATCCCGCTTAACCAGTAAGTGAAGTTTGATATTAACTTTTGAAATAACGTCGCCTTCATAATCCTAATGACGAGGTCTACCTTGTTCTTTTTCTACGTTAGCATCACACTCGGCCTCTATGCATGTCCAGGATATTAGAGGACACTCAGTGCAGTAACACCATGTAAGCCGTCTTCGGCTACATGTTATTCTGTTCCCAGAATTATTATCGTCTTCATTATTACGGGAACAACCGCAATCAAGCCAATCCATCACCGTAAAATACTCTACAGTGTCGCTGTGATTTCACATCTGCCGCCCTCTGCGGCCGCCGCCGTCGTCGATGTCGTCTGTCGAGCAGATGAGATAGACTGTCCCGTAGCGCGTTCGTCAGGGGTACCTACTTGTATTTATTGGCCGGAGTGGGAAAGTCCTTTCATGGTTCCAGTCGGTCTCGACTCAACCCTTGTTTCGAACCTCGTCAAGCATAGTGACATGCCCTTGCTAGTGCCTAGTCGTCCTCGCGGCTCTCTTGAACCTCGGCCTCGACGGATTCTATCTCCTGCCTCACGTCGTCACCTTCAGCCCTGGAGACGATGCAGTCAGCGTCTGCTTTGGAGAAACCTCCATGAACGAGGCCGCAGGCGAGCCTGTGTAGAACCTCATCAATACCTTGCCGGGCGCGGTACAGCACTCGTGCAGCAAAGCGTTTGAGTGTTTCTGTGGCATGTTCTTTGGTGCGGAATCCGAGTTTACCAGGCCGAGAGTCTGGTTGGTCTGCCTGGTCGGCGTGAGCCTAAAGCTGTGAGATGAGGGCCTCAGCTGTCTTCTCTTTGGTCTTCGGATCGGTGAGGCTCGAGTCGGTATCGACAGGCGTACTTTTATCGTTCTGACTGAGTGCACTGGCTCTTGCGCTCTGCTGTGTTGGCGAGTCGACTTGGTAGGCGAACTTGTCTAGGGCTAGAGTCTCGCGAATAATGTCGCGGCCGCCAGTTTAGCTGGACCAGCTCGTCGAGTCCAGTCAATGTGCTCCCAGAAGCTTCCGTGCGATAGCTTCCTTAACATCGCTGTGCCGGTTTGGATTGGCACCTACGATCGACATGGCGGCCTCTGCTGTGGCAGGTCAGACCGGTCTGTATCAAGCAGACTTGCGACACCATCGTCCGGGGGCCTGTTTGTCGGGTTTGCCTAGATGTCGAACACTTTTTGGTGGATGCGAGACCAACTGGTATGGACGGGCGGCTTGAAGGTTTGCAAGAGAGCTGACGGTTCGACGATTTCAATCCGTCTCTTCAGCGCTCCGCCGACATCATCGGCAGTCTTCCGCTTGGAACCGAGCATAATCGCTGTTACCGTAAGGGACAAGGACGGTGAAAGTCTCGTATGTGCTGAAGATGAGGCGAACGGTGATGTGGTTTTTGCTGGTCTGATGCCCGGCCGTGGTATTATTCAGGCGCCCTGGGAGACGTTGGAGATTAAAGATGTAGAACGGAGAGAAAAAGAATAGAAAAAGAAAAAAATTGAGAAAGGGATAAGCAAGAGGAAAGTAAACTTCTGTATTGAAGATAGTCTACATGTCTGCGCGTGATAGGGGAAAGCCGTGTTGCAACTTGTAAGCGCGTGCTGAAAGCAAAGTAGAAAAAGAAGAGAATGAGGAATATATGGAGTCGTCCTTGAGACTGCTAAAACGGACGTCAGAGGTCGATACATGTACTTTCTACGAGGAAAATGAATTAACCTTGTACTCCTAGTCGTTAGATGTAATCTTTATTTGTTTCAATATTGCATTGGGCGTTCGCGTAGGTTTAGTCTATAATTGCCAATCCAGCGAGGTGATACGACTTGGGCCGCAGACTATGTCTGTGTGAATGTGCCTGTTGATGCCGACGAGGAGGTACCTACCCAGCCACCAGGGGTGGTAAAAATCTGAAGCTGCCAAGAGCTGGGTAAAGAGATATGCAAAGGATGAATCTGTTGAGGACCTGGTAGTTCATGGTCTTTGCGCAAGTGGTAGACACAAGATGAACTAGATCATACTGCCTCTGTGAGAATACCGTCCGACGCATGCAGACAGCGATCGGCCTGTCCTCGTGTTCTATCTTTTGGATGTGGTTTATGAAGAGACTGGGTTGTCATCGAGTGAAAGAGTGTTGTATTAAGTTCAGATGTGGACTTATGGTCCTGGCTACCGTTATGTTGTAATTACTTCATGTTATGCGGTTGTGGTGGTATTGCCCCGGTCACGTAGATGGTCACGAAATCCACCTCGCTCATAGCCTCCCATGCCTCCAGGAAATCCAGTGCGTAGATGTAGATGACAGGAAGTCTTGACTCTGGTGAAGTGCCGGTGTTTTTGTGCTCCTAGAGGCACATGGTGCTCAAGAGCTCGGGCGTCCCCGCAAGAGAGGACTCCGCAAGGAAACGATGAGTGGTGTTTCCGATGGCCTTCAACATTCTGGTGTTGTCACTGGGTTGCCGCTCGTCTTTGGCGTCCGGATAATGGGTGATGGTCAGCCGACGATAATATGATAGAAGAGCTTTATCCTCTTCCAACCGCTTTCGGGCGTTTCGGATGTGCTCTATTGCAGAGACTCCCGCGTCTTGGTAGGACTTCAGATCTTGCTGGCATAGTGCGATGTGAGGTCCTAAACGATCGCTCGAGATAGCGACAGGGGTGGGATCGAGAGGCTTTCATTGCGACCCCGAAGCACTGCTGCCAGAAGTCCTGGTTGAAAATGCTTCGCAAAAAGATCTATAACTCTTGTGCCAACCACATTGATTAGGAGCAAAACTCCCAGGCATACTGTACTTATAACAGAGTGATTACCCACGAACCGAGCGAATTCGTTTCGCGGGCAGCAGCTGTAAAGATTCCACAGGCAGGACTGTTCCGGGGCCAGAAGAGACCGTGGGAGTGAGTGCTACCTCGAGCCTGCTACTCATAACGGAGCCAGTAGTCGGTGATTCCGAAACTTGGGTATCAGGACCTCTCCCTGAGGAACGTGGTGGAGCGAATGTGGAAGTAGTTGTCCCGCAAGTGCCTTCACGTTCTCCACCACGGTCCCGTCCCAACACCGCCGACACATGAAGACAGAGACATATGCCGGCAAGATGGCAGGCGCCACCACCGCCATCTGCGTTCACGGCCTTGATATGCTTCACGTCGGTGTCGATTTTGCGTCGCAGATCGCGGAGAGCCCTTGTCTTCTTGTCGAAAGAACGAACTATCAACCGTAAGGGTGCCCCGGTGACAGAAAGAGGCGAAAAAGGGGGCGGAGAGGTTGCAGTGGACTGCGCGGGCCTTCTAAGCGAGGAGGACACATGGCGGGATTTCGCTGGCCGACGGAAATATTGAAGTTTGTCGTGCGCAATGTGGAAATAGTGAGACATGGTGGGCAAGCCTGGCGTGTCGAGAGTTTGAGATCCTCAAGGGGCTGCGCTTGGCCCACGATGGAGGTGGTGGACGAGGTGATGGTGGCATAATCGGCACCAACTGCCACCCAAGTGTATATAAGAAAGAGTCGGGAAGTCGCCTTGTTCGAGTCTCTCCCCTGTGCATATTGCCAGCGAGTCTTCTGCGTATCGAGGTCTCTTTCCAAGCACACACACCTCCGAGGTCTCCGTTCCGGAGTCTCTGGAACTTCTTCCTGGCCCATGAAAAACGCCCACTCGCAATTGTAATTATGAAAGACGCAAGATGGGCACTTTGCCCTGGCGAAACCCCGACCAAGGTTAGCTCGGGTTGATGAGACTCAAGTAATGATCGGACTGAAACACAACCTTCCTCTTGCGAATTGTCCCGTACAGCAGATCATCCACCGACACGAGCGGGCCGTATATCCCGAAAATCCTGGCTCTGAGCTTCTGCCCATGGTAGCAGTGATCTGGCGACATGGCTTCCTCCAGGGCCTTGTCTACCATGCGCTGCCGAGTAACCGGCTTCGTGTTGTCGGCGCTGATCGAGTGTATGCTGGCACACACACAGAGAGATTGTGGCGCAGGTACGCCGCGGCAGCAGAGGAGATCAGGGGGCATAGGAATTGTCGGTGCCGGAACAGATGATGCAAGGTTCGCACTGCCAGCACATCGTGTGGTTCCCCTCGATCTGCACTAGGACTGAGAGTTGTTACTCCTCTCATCACCGGACTCCCTCTCCACCAGGACGTGCCAGCGAGCCCAAGAAATCAACAAGATCCTGTTATTTTGCATTAGCCCCGCGATATGTTGTGCTTCTCGGAGGATGTCGGTGTCCTGAGCAAGCATCCCTTTTGCCATGTGTTGACGGGATTCCTCCTCCTCAAGGGCTAGGGCCATCGTGGCCAATGGCCAGACCGAGCCGTTGGCTCGGCTGTTTAATGTAAGGGCGGGGTGGAGCCCGGGAGAGTATATATATAAGAAGGTGGAAGTTGGTAGGAGTGATGATGAGGAAGAAAGATGGATATGAACAAGTCGGCGGTTCCAACTCTTATACACGGATTACGCCTCCATCACTCTCATGATCTCATGATCTCATCCATCGCGCCTCTTGTTTGTCTTATGGAATCATCCATCCAGTTTGGCTCGTCTCGCCATGATAATGTTTCCTCATTAGCAAGCCATGCGGTTTGCCTCGGTCTAGAAGACGGGGTATGTAGCCTCGCTTCTTCACCAACTCCAACTACTCTCCGTAGCTGCGGCTTCACGCTCGTATAAGCATGTTTGACACAGACTCCGACACTCTCTTTCCCCGCTTTTGATAGTTGATTTCTAACCGACTCACAGTCATAGCATGCTTGTGCCGGATATCTACAGGTTTGCATGTTGTCGGCCTGTCTCCGCGGGATTCCACTTACCAGGGATTGTGTCAGTGGGCTTGTTTGCCCACCTCATCCTTCTTTGTCTCGTGTTAGACACATGGAACTATACGATCCAACTTCCCATATTTGCCCATCGGCGAGCAGAGAACACAAATTTCCCGTCGTACTGCATGCCTCCTCATGTTACATTCCGTTGATTCACAAAAGTATCGAGCGAGAAACCGCGCTTCTCCGTCATACCTAAACAAAATTCCCATCGACTCTAGGCAAGATGTTACCAACATACTCGGGAACTTACCTACCGATCATAGCGGAAACACACGCACTTTCGGCAAGCCCAGATAGGGAGTGCCGTTGTTTGCTACATCACGAAACGGGAACAACAAGATACGTATTAGGGCTCTCACCCGGAATACCTAATAGAGTAAAACCCCGTCCCGTCAGCACGGCACCCCGGATCCGTCACCACGTTTTTACCCCCGCTTCAAGCTAAATCCAATGCTAATGCAAGCTTTTATCTTGGCCTCGTCGCACAGACGTATTGTAGCATCAACGTACCAAGCAATTACATATTCCCCGGACAAAGCGGATCCCCCGATATCGCAGCATGATAGCTGTCCTTCGTCAAAGGTCCTTGAGATCTGACAAATATCGGCAGCCTAATAACCTTTTCAGATGGATGTAACCGTAGACATCTTTTATGAGTGGAGTATCTAAGTACATGCAGTGTCGTGTCGCTTTTGAACTTGGCAAAACCCCAACTGAGCCGCGAGTAAACTTGCTCGTAGTCGCCGGCCTAGGTAAGTAGTATAGTATAGCATGACGTATAATTGTCACAAAGGACTGCATTTTTTGAACAGTTTTGCTCTTCTAATCCGTGATAGTTGACTTGGGAATGTGACGGGGCTATCGATTCTATGTTGGGTCAGCCAACAATATGGTTAGGGTCAAGTAGGGCCAGGGCCAAACTATCGTCATGAAGTTCCACCATGAACATCGTTAACATGCGTACATTCATCTTCACAACCTCCTCTATCCTCGGCTACACGATGAGCACCATCCAGATCCAGCATCACAAACCTCCACAGTGGCCGCACCAGACCCCAAGCAACACCCACCTACTACCCTCGTCCAAGATACGAGATCGAATACACCAGCACCCTCGTTAGCAGAGACGAGATGGACAAGTCGGCGTACCTTGCGGGGGGCGTCTGGCTCGATGAACGAGGTCTTCGATGACATAAACACATGGACGAGCCTGTATGATCATGCGCATATCGCATTGAGCTTCGTCAACCCCGGAGACGCGCTCTTTAAGCGGCCCCGCAGAGTACTCATCGACGAACGGCAAGACTACGTGCCTCCACAAAAAGTGCGACTCTCCCAAGCATACAGCGACCGAGTTCGAGACTTACAAAGAAGATTTCTGCGACGGGGCCTGCATTCCCGACTGCGCGTGTGTCGATTTCACGGAGCCATCGTGGACGACGACGGCTTCATCATGGGCTTGTTGCTGACCTACCTCGACGGTGGCAATGTAAACATGACATATTGAGTTACGCCTGGCAAGCTGTCGTCTTCGATGAAGCAGCGGTGGGTGACACAGATTGAGAGCACGCTGGCTGAGCTACACAAGGCTGGCGTGGTATGGTGAGATGTGAAGGCGGACAATGGGCTCATCGACAAGGAGGATAATGCGTGGGTCATCATCGGTTTTGGCGGCGGCTACACATGAGGCTGGGTTGGCGGGGAATTGGCGGGGACTATAGAGGGGGGATATATCATACATTCAAGGGATGGGCCAAGATGAGGGAGTTTTATCATTCAGTCGGAATGAAGCGCGGGACCAAGTGCAAGGTGGACCGACTGCGAGCAGGACGAAGTATGCGGCGAATACAAGTTGTTTCTCTAGACCTTGATCTTGGAAATGGTACAGTACTGTGGCCCGAGCCATCGTCTGTTATTATAAGAGCTCTTCCGTCTTGGGAAGGCCATGATGATCGATCCTACATGATACATATGCCCTGGCTTGCCAGGATCTGTACTTGTCCGTTTTCGGGTTCTCAGAACTTGAGATAAAGTCGTTGCTACGGAATACAATAACCTTCCAATACGGTATACCGGCTGGTCGGGCACCACCAAGGTTACTGTTACATTTCCCGCATAAACAAACACCAGCAGAAGGCATCGTTACATCATGATCCTTGTGTCTCTCCCCCCGGTTTCCCCCCGCCCGCCCACAGGCCCCAAACCCCATGCAGAATCCTGTTGATCCTCCATCTCCGCACTGATCCTAGCCATGACGGAGGCGCATCCCTGTCGCCGGCTGTTGAATAAAGGGATCGGATCCTCCATCTCGCGTTCCTTTCTCGAGGCGACACGCGAGAAAACTGCTGCCAATTGTAAAATACCTGGCCACCCCCCCCCAAATTCCTCGTCATGGCGGCAAAGCGCATCATCACCGCCGCGCTGCTGTGCGTGCCGGCACTGGCGTCCACATTGGAGATACTTCCCCCGGCGCCCGTCACAAGCGACCGCTCCTTCACCGGCGAGAGTGTCTGGGATGCCAAATCCAGTTCTAAGAAGGTCTACATCGAGAAGGACTTTGCCTCCCGGAGCGACGAGGATGGGTTGACGCTCATCCCTCCCACGGCCCTCGAGTTTGCCCACGTATTCCTCGAGGACCTTAACCATGTTACCGGCTTCAACTGGTCCCTCGAGACTGTCGAGTCGCTCCCGGACACGGCTGACGCAAAGGGTGCTATCCTCCTCGGCGCTTTCACCGGCGACGACGACAAGATGGCCTACGAGAACGGCGAGGCCACCTCGGAAGGGTACGAGCTCGAAATCTCCCCCTCGGCCGTCTTCATCGGCGGCTCCGGTGCCCGGGGCATGTGGTGGGGCACCCGGACCGTCCTCCAGCTTCTCCTCGTCGGCGACAACACCCTCACCGCCGGCCGGGCCACCGACGCCCCCGCGTACGCCACCCGCGGGTACATGTTCGACGCCGGCCGCAAGTGGTACACCAAGGATTTCCTCAAGGAGATGTGCAGCTTCGCCTCCTTCTTCAAGATGAGCGAGTTCCACTACCACCTCAGCGACAACTACCCGCTCAACCGCGGCAAGAATGATACCTGGGAGGACGTCTACTCACACTTTAGCCTTCTGCCCGAGGATGAGTCCCTGCTGGGCATCATCCACGGCCGTGAGAATGAGACCCTCTCGCGCGAGGATTACGCCGACATGGAGCGCCACTGCGCCCGCCGTGGCGTCGCCGTCGTCCCCGAGATCGAGGCGCCCGGCCACTGCCTCTACGTGACCAAGTGGAAGCCCGAGCTTTCCCTCGAGAAGCGCGACCTGCTCAACCTCACCCACCCGGACACCATCCCCACCATCAAGCGCATCTGGGAGGAGTTCCTGCCCTGGTTCAACGTCAAGGAGGTTCACGTCGGTGCCGACGAGTACGACGCCACCCTCGCCGACGACTATATCGGCTTCGTCAACGAGATGGCCGACTTTGTCAACTCAACCTCCGGCAAGAGCATTCGCATCTGGGGAACCCCCATGGAGGAGCCCAAGGAGGACATCGAGATCTCGTCCGACATTGCCATCCAGCACTGGCAGTATGGCCAGTCGGACCCGCTCGAGCTCATCAAGAAGGGCCACCATATCATCAATTCGCAGGATTGGTGGGCGTACATGGGTGTCAAGAATGACCACAGCCCCATCTTCCCGGCCACGTACCCGCAGTTCTTCAACGACTCGCGCGTCCTCAATTTCGCCGAGGAGCCCGGGTGGCAGTGGACGCCCGCTGACTACAACCACGTCAACACCACCGAGCAGCCCAAGGACACGGAGCCGCTCAACAAGGGCGCCATCATCGCTGCGTGGAACGACAACGGCCCGGATGCCTCGACGCAGCTGGAGATGTACTACACCATGCGAACGGGCATCGCCCTCGTTGGCGCTCGCGCTTGGAGCGGCAGCCGTGGGCCTGAGCTGAAGCCCGAGGCCGTGGCCCCCAGCATTGACTTCTTCTCTCCTCTCGCCCCTGCGCAGAACCTGGAACGCGTGGTCCCCGGTCCCAAGAGTGACGGCCCTCTCGTCTCTTGGACTCGCTCCGACAGCGATGGCGACGAGGTGAAGCTCGGCAAGGGAAGCAAGGGCATGAACTACACCCTCACCCTCACGGCGGATGGTCCCTTCAAGCTCTCCAGCAAAGACAACACGCTCTCCCTCGACAGCGATGGCAACCTCATCTTCAACGAGGATGGCTACATCTACCCCCTGCGCGAGGTGACCCAGGAGGACGCCCTCGAGCTTGACCCCGGGCACCCGGGCCGCATCTGGGTCAATACCACGTCCACCCACGAACCCGTGACCGTCTCCACGCCCGTCACCATCACCATCGCCACCGACGTGGAGCACGGTGCCGTCGTCTGGCTGGACGGAGAGTTGGCCGGCCGCTTCGAGGTCTTTGTGTACGGCGGGAGGAACACCCAGTTCAGCTGGAGCCAGATGGCGTTTGTGGCACCGCTCGAGACCATTGAGGGCTCAGGGCTGCAGGAGCTGACGATCGAGGGCGAGATGAAGATTCCGGATGGGAGCGAGGAATCTCCTGGGACGCCGCCTCCGAACGGGAGCAGCCGCGCTTTCACCGCATCTTGGGTCGCGTCGCTCGTCGTGGCGGCGGCAGCGGCGGCCATGGCCGTGCTGTGATCAGTGTACGAGCACGTATGTAGTAACCAGTCAACAAGTTATAAAGCGCATTGCCTTCTTTCTGCTCAGGGCGTGCCACGGCTGTATTAACTCGAGAAATGATGCGGCGGTACAACGGCAGCTGATAGGCCAGATCCGTCTTTGAAGTTGGAGTTGACGAGTAAGGTACGAATTAGGTACTTAGAGAGGAGGGAAAGATGTCGGTATCATCCCCACCGCAGGAGAGGAGAGGTGACCCAACGGCCCCTCGTCAGTCGCGCCTTCCGCGCCCTTCAGGTACCTGACGAAGCGCTGCCCCGCGCCCCCACCGCTCACAATCTGGAAAATGTTCGCGGTATTCCCGTACACCACTCACAAACGTCAATGACTACTTACTAGTATGAACAGATAGAGCGAGCCTCGACTGTCTTCTTGGTCATCCTCTACACCCAGATTGATTCCTGTTTCATCACCCAATTCGCCCCAAAACATGTCTGCCATGGAGGCGGTCGTCCGCCACGCACGCCGCGAGGGTACGTACAATTCACTCGCCCGCCCCCCGACATCGGTCAGCTCACGTAGAAAAGTCTAACCGAATCACCAGACGTACCCACGATCCTCGAAATCATCCAAGAGCTCGCTGACTACGAGAACGAGTCCGACGCCGTCAAGGCCACCGTCGGTACCCTCGAGGCGACCATCGCCTTCGCCCCCTCGTCCGCCACCGGCGCCAACACGTCCTCAATCCCCAACACCGAGCCCACGTCGCCCTCCCGCCCGGCGCGCTGCATCCTCCTCTTCACCCCCGAAGGCGCGCCCGCCGGCATGGCGCTGTACTTCTACAACTACAGCACCTGGCGCGCCAAGCCGGGCATCTACCTCGAGGATCTGTTCGTGCGGCCCGAGCACCGGAAGAAGGGGTACGGCAAGCGGCTGCTGGTCGAGCTGGCCAAGGAGGTGGTGGCCATGGATGGAGGTCGCCTGGAGTGGAGCGTGCTGAAGTGGAACGAGCCGAGCATCAAGTTCTATGAGAGCATCGGGGCGAGGGCCATGAACGATTGGGTGGGGATGCGTGTCGACGGACCTGGGCTTGATAAGCTAGCCCATCTTCTCGACTCGTAGCCGGGCGTGTAGAAAGTGTAGCGTCTCCGAAACAGAGGAACTAGAGCATTTCAAGGCTCCTTGGCTGGCTGCTCCCCCTCGCCTCCGAGCCTCTGGCCTTTCGCATCGACGCCTTCAAAGAGCAACTGCTGCCTCTCGTCGGGGGGCGGCAGCTTATCCTTCGACGGAGCCGCGCCCCATGTAAACTTGTACTGGAGTGTGTTGGGATCTTGTTCCATGTAACACGTCCTCTGCCATACCTCGCGATAGACTCGGCGGAACCATCGGTCGGAGAGCGTGTCCCTGTGCGGTTTCCCGAGGAAGGGCGACGAGGTAGTCTCGCCAAAGTAGCGTTTCGCTCGAGCGGCGCTTGCTTTCTCGAGAAAGGCTGTCGATTGCGTCGCGTACTCTTCCCAGTGCCAATCCGACTCCGCCTCGTCCGCGTCGTCTGTCAGGGGCTGGGCGGGCGTGCGTCTCGACGGGATCCTCCACTCTGGTTGTTCCTGTGCGCCGTTGCTGAGCTTCTCAAGAAGTTCCCATTCTCCCTTGCCGAGCGGCGGCTGGATCTTGTTTGCAATTCGCTTCCACCACGCTGCCTGTTTGGCCCTGACCAGTACCTCGGACGGCTTTCCTCCCCACGTGGCCTGATCAGGAACGTGGATATCCTCGTCGATCCTCCTTATTGGCTTGCCCTGCCAGTTTATCGCTGCACCAGGATCTGTTTGGACCGTCTTCTGGGACTTCAAGAATTGGAGCAGCTTTGGCTTGTCCCAGTTATCCATCCAAGCATGGTTTTTCTTGGCAGTCTTGCTGCCAGTGTCTCTAGGGATCTCGTCACTCTCGTTCAGTGCTCTCTTGTCAACGTTGGAGGCTAGCTCCAGCAGGGCCTCCAAGGACGATGAGTCGCTGGCACTTGGGTCGGCGCTCTTGACGACAAAACGCGAGACGAGCTGCCGGCGGCGTCTCCCAGATCTGCCAAAGGCCTTGTATATCAGCTCCAGCATGTGACTGGCGCTGCCATGGTTGGCGAGTTTTATAGCGCGCAGGGATGTCCGAGCCCTCGCGAGTCGCTGCTTGAGGTGCGATCGTTCGTCCTTGTGTTGATGGAACTGGTGGCGGGCCTGGTTGCGGACGATGGTCGAGAAGGCGGGCGGGAGGTATGAGATTTCGCGGAGGAGATGGCGGTAAAGGTGGCGAGTCGGGATGTTTGACGGGACGGTTGACCCTGGCCGAGGCATGGTTGCGGGCTGAGATGCAGTTCGATGGCTTGTGTGTCTGGGAGAAGACGTGCGGCTGCGTTGCAGCTGTTCGATATTTTTTTGGCAGTTTGAATTCGCCGCTCGGATGCAGCACCCACCGAGCCGACCCCAAATATAGGCTGGGAATCCACATTATAGCGCGGGGGTGAAGTGCCATTGCTGCCACCTGCCCGTAGGACCGAGAATACAACTCCAGTAATTGTGCAAATAGTACCTGGTAATAGTACTGGTACATCACCTAGTACTGAACAGCTATCAGGGTACAGGTAATAATTCCTATGTACTCTGTTGTCACCTTCCGATAATGAGACTTGAGTCGCGCGTGTTGCATTTTACTCTGGTACCTGTACTGCACGGCGTCAATACCATCGCGGCGAGAAGAGTAGGAAAAGCTCCAGGAGGGCATGGTTGGGGAAATATTGCAGATAGGGTTATTGTTACAAAAAATCCCACTGGCACTTTATCCTATCTCCCTTGAGAAGCTCTTGTATCTGATTTACATCGTTGTCGATATCATCGCGTCATTGCGTGTCGTTGCGCTTGCCATGTGCACCTGCCCTGGCCCGGTGTGCATAACTGCTACCTACGTAGTCGCGGTGTGGCGCGTCCAAGACACGAAATCACGAAATCGACACGTCGATGCCAGACACTTTTAATTGATTTTTAAGACCAAACCACGACGCGCGCCATCGATGCATCCCGGCGCATCTCATCTCATTGCGGATCTAACTACTTCCCGTACGGTACTAACGCTGCTCAATCCGAGGGAGTAGAGGTATCTGTACAGATTAATTGCTCTGTGCATGATCCTCCATCTTCGTTGTTTCGCTCCGACCTCCAAAACCTCAACTTCTCCCTTACGCGACATCCCGTGTCTCTTGGTCATCCTCTCGCTCCCTCATCTTCCCGCCAGACAGGGACCAAGATTTCCTCCCGATATTACGGACCATATCTCTCAAGGACCTTTTCTTGCAGAGTGCACATCGTTCCCCTCCCCGCCCGCCCAGCTGCACGACCTCGGGCCTGCAGAAGCGGAGCTGGGTTCCCCTCCTCCTCTCGGCTCGCCTCCAGTGGGATTTCTGCATTTTATTTAGCAGCACCAACCAACTCGCAACCCACGCAGCAGCCGCCCACTCGCGCGCTGCATCGAGTCTGCGCCAGCGCCAACGCCTAACGCATGCCCGTCATTTCGTGCATCTCCTCCACCTCGCAAACCCCTTGACTATTCGCAGGAACCGGAACATGACCCCATCATAAACCACGATAGTTCCTAATAACCCGTCGACAACCGCCTGTGTCGAACTTACCGCTGTCCCGATTATGTGCCGGGCTGCAGATTAAGCTCCTCACGCCCCCAGAATCCTAAACCACACGACTACACACGCACGACGCAACACGGCCTCTATACGACGTCTATCGCGCGGCATTCGGCACAAACAATGCCTTCGGCGTCGCAATCGTCGCAACAGTCCGTAACCATGAGCCAACAGTCACAGCCCGGCGTCTCGGGCTCCTTCAGTCGCCCATATAGCGCCAGCGGCGGCGGAGGCTCCGACTCGCCCCAGATCTACTCTGTACGCACCCCCCCATGTCCTCACTGTCGCATCAATTCCCCTAACATCTGTACAGGCTTCCTACTCCGGCGTCGATGTCTACGAAATGGAGGTCAATCGGGTGGCTGTCATGCGGAGACGAAACGACTGCTGGCTCAATGCCACACAAATCCTCAAGGTTGCTGGCGTTGACAAGGGCAAGCGCACCAAGATCCTCGAAAAAGAAATCCAGACCGGCGAGCATGAAAAGGTGCAGGGCGGCTACGGGAAGTATCAGGGCACCTGGATCAAGTTTGAGCGCGGCGTCGAGGTCTGTCGCCAGTACGGCGTCGAGGAGCTTCTGAAGCCACTCCTGACCTACGACATGGGCCAGGACGGCGGCGTGGCCGGGAGGGGCGACCTCAACACTCCGACCAAGGAGCAGGCCATGGCGGCGCAGCGCAAGAGGTTGTACAACACGAGCGTTGATGGCCGTCCCAATGGCCTTTCTGGGACATTCTTCAAGAACATCTCTAGCACAGCGTCCCACGCTGTCGCGGCCATCAGCAAAGCTCGCTTCGACTCGCCTGCGCCGCGGAGCCGCAACGGCCCAACGCGAGCGCCCAGCTTCAACCGCCAACCCTCGATGCAGAATGCCGACGAGTTCCCCGGCAACTCGCAGCAGAGCTACACTTCTGATTACAACCAGCTGGACTCGGCTTACTCTACCCAGCAACACCAGCAGCAGCCATCGTCTCAACAAGCCGGTCCCAATGCCATGCCCGAGAACGAGCCGCCGCGGAAACGACAGCGCACAACCATGACTCCTATCGACACCCTCGGTGGAAGCGCTGGGTACGGTCAGAACATGGATCTCTATGCTACAGCATTCCCGGGATCTCCCACAGAACCGAACGAGTCTTTTGTTTACACTCAGAGCGCCATTCATGACCAAACCCCCGACGAGGATATGAATGGGGCTCCTCTTCCTCCACTGCCGTTTGAGGCTTCCCCTGACATGGAGCACAAGCGTGGTCTACTGATGGGGCTGTTCATGGACGACGGGACAACAGACCAGTCCAAGCATGAGATGCTTCGTTACTTCACGCCCCAAGAGATTGACATGCCCATTGACGGACAGAGCCACACGGCGCTGCATTGGGCCGCGACTCTTTCGCGCATGCCTCTGCTGCGCGCCCTCATCGCAGCCGGTGCTCTGCCTGGCCGAGTTAACCTCTCCGGCGAGACCCCTCTCATGCGCGCATGCCTCGTCACAAACTCCATGGACCACGGGTCGTTCCCTGATCTACTAGAAGTTCTCGGCGGGACTATCGAAGCTCGGGATCACAAGGGGCGTACGGTGCTGCACCACATCGCCGTCACCAGCGCCGTCAAGGGTCGCAGCTCAGCCAGCCGATACTACCTAGAGAGTCTTCTAGAATGGGTCGTGCGGCAAGGTAGCATGCCGAGCAGTCAGAACCCACAACAGGCCAACGGCCACCCCGCGCCCAGCGGCTCGCAGTCGGTGATTCCCAAGATGGGCATCGCGCGGTTCATGAGCGAAATTGTCAACGCGCGCGACAGCGCCGGCGACACGGCTCTGAACATTGCTGCCAGGATAGGTAACCGGAGTATCGTCTCGCAGCTGCTCGAGGTTGGCGCCGATCCGGAGATTGCCAACCGTGCTGGTCTGCGACCTATTGACTTCGGCATCGGCGGCGACAATGTCGAGGACAAGGTTGATGGCGACAAGAACGTGGACAAGAATCTCCTGACGCAGGGGTCGAATCCGCGCACGCGAGAGAGCAGCGACGAGATTGTTGCCTGTAAGTAACCAAGCCGGCTCCAGGTCCACGTTCGCAGTAAGCTAATCCTGCCACAGCAATTACGCACCTCCTTAACGAGACAAGCTCCTCCTTCCACCAGGAGCTCAAGTCAAAACAATCATCCATCGACTCCCTCCACAGCACCCTCCGCACCACATCCGCCCAACTGGGTGACGCCCGCCGCAGCATAGAGCAGCTGACCACGGCGCTGAAGAAGCAGCAGGTCGCGCGGCAAATCATCTCCAACCTCGCCCAGGTGCGACAGGAGGACCAGATCCGCGCCATGCACGAGCAGCGCGAGGCCAACCCGTCATCCTGGGAGACGGAGCTCTCCACCATCCTCGAATCGTCCGACTCCCCCTCGGGGGCCTTCCTCCCCTCCACGCTCGTCCTGCGCACGCGCATCAAGGCCCTCGAGGGCACGGCCGAGTCCACGCGCAGCCTGGTCAACGGCCTGAAGAGCCGCAGTCGTGACGTTGAGGTCAAGTACCGCAGGGTCGTGGCGCTGTGCACGGGTGTCGCGGAGGATGAGGTCGATGCCGTGGTGGACGGGCTGCTCAAGGCCGTGGAGAGCGAGCACGATGAGCTGGACATTGGCCGCGTGAGACGTTTCCTGGGCGGCGTGGAGGGCGTTGTGCACTAGTGATGGGACAGCCCCTTGTGTCACATCTGCTGTTGGTCTCCTGGCTGCCCCTGAAGGATGTCCGCTTCCCGCTCAGCAAAAACCTTTCTTCTGCTCGCTGGTTTGTCTTTTTTTTTTATCCCTTGTTCTTTGCGCTTCGGGCGGACCTTGTTTTAGATATTATACCTTTGTCACTGGGCAGAAAAGAGGGAGTGTGACAGCACCGCGGCGTTAGGATCTGGGACTTTGGTTGGCGCGTTAATGTTTTTTTTTTTTTTTGACAGCCGTCATGTGGATATCCCGTCACTGCTGTTGGTTCATGTCTTTATTGCCACAGTCATCTTCACGGCACTAGGCAGGTAGTAGTAGTAGTAGTAGTAGTAGTCTATGGAACATGCGTGTTTCTTCTTGTTATCCAGTATGTGAAGCTTCATTTCGGTTATTAGAATCCATTCAGTCAGTCATATATGTAAAGCGGTGCTAAGCAATTCACAATCCCGAGTTACCAACCTAGTCCCATATAAACGCCCAACGCCACGCAATACAAGAAGAACGCTCCCAATGCAACCACATTAAGCACCGCCTCCATTCGTATACACACCCTCCCACCGCTCCTCCAAATCCGTAACCTTGCGCTTGAGCCCCTCAATCTCCCCCTCAAGCTCCTCCTTGTTCCGCGACAGCGCGCTCACCTCCTCGAACCGCCGCGCCGCCGTCGCCGCACGTAGCATCTCGTCCACCATGAACCGCTGCTCCTGCAGCACGGCCAGCTGCTCACGGACGTCCTTCTCCTCCGTCTCGAGCTGGCTGACGACGGTGCTGGCGCCGTCGTCTGTTACGCTGGGCGCGGTCCCCGTCTGGGAGGTTGTCTCTGAGTCGGTGGCGGCTGCGAGTTGCGAGTGTCGGAGGCCTGAGGGGTGGCCTTGGTGGGAAAGGAATCTGGATGATGTCGTTGAGGGTGTGGAACTGGAGCGTAATAGAGCGGGTAGGCTCTTCAGCGGCAGCATGTTGGTGTGCAAGAACGCACTGGCATGCGCATAGACGGCCATCTGTAGCCTCTTCTGCGAGGGGCTGTCCGTCTTGAGGTCCCTCATCCTCTTGGCGGCGAGGCCATACTTGGTAAAACTGTCCACGAGCCGCTTCCGTATCTTGGCAGCCTCCTGGATCTGCGCGTGCGTTGGCGGCGGCTTGTTCAGGTCCACCTCGCCATTGTCCAGCTTCTCGGGCTGGAGGTTGAGAAGGACGCGGTGGAATGTGGGTAGCAGCAGGCGGATGCCGGCCTCGAACTGCCGTAATGCCTCGTATGCCCGCTGGTCTGGTGGTTTGTGCTGCAGAGACTCGGCGAATTCGCGGCTGGAGAAGATGGTGTGTTTGCATTCCCTGCACATGCGGACGTCTATGTTCAGCTGCCCTGGTGCGCCGTTCGCTGATGGCTTTTCTGTAGGTGTGCCGGATTCTGGGAAAGAGTAAGCATCGCGTCCAGTCTCGTCTCAGGGATGTAGACGGAGCGTACCACTAGCCACAGCTAAAGCAACCTCGGTTGAGCACTCGGTCTGCGGATCCGCGCAGACAACACGCCCGCAGATCCGGCAGTGATGACGCCTAAACGTCCACGACCCAAACTCCTGCTGACAGAACGGACACTTCGGGACCTCGTTGTCGTCCTCCCACGTCACAATGGACTGCTCCAGGATCTTCCTAGGATTCCTCTGTCCCGCTAGGGATGCCACGGGCGACAGTATCGATCCGTTGGATGTGGGCAACCTCTCAGGTGGGCTTGCCAGTAACCTCGTGAGCTTACTCAACCGCTTCTCCAACCTCGCAACTTCAAGGTTATGCCTCTCGACCTTTTTCCTCCTGATGGCGGCAAATGTGCTCGTGTGGTCTATCAGTAGGCCGTTGTGGTCGTTGTACCCTTCCCTCGACTTGTAGCAAGTCTCGCAGACGCGCGCCCAGTACCCCCGCACCGGCTCGTGGTTTGCGCTCCTACTGAGCTTCATCTGGTACATGGTATGCTCCTCGCAGAACAGGCGCCCGCAGTGCCGGCAGTTGACGCTGCCAGCCATGGGGCCCAGACTCCGGCCGCATGTCGGGTCTGTGCAGTAGTCGTCGTGTGTTGTAGCTTGCCAGTGTTTCCGCGTGATGAGTTCGTCGGTATCGACTGGCCCCTCGAGGGGAAGCTTGCCGGCGGCGGCGGGGGATGGAAAGCCGGGGCTTGGCGCTGACTCGTTGGATTCGAAGACGTCAAGACCTCGAAGCTTCTGGTTGATGAGGGACAGTGGCTGGAATCGTTTCGCCTTTAGGACTTGTTTGTCGAACCACGTCTTGACCTCGTCCTGCTCTTCCTCCGCGAGCTCCTGATGGGTGTCGTCGATGTGCCGATTCAGCTGCAATAGGGTCACCTGCCACGGCCAATCAGTCTTCGTCCGCCTTAGCTTCTCGTGGAACATCACTGGGGATATCCCACCATCTCCTCATTGCAAATGGGGCAGACCAAGGCCGAGGCATCCGCGCCAGACCCCTTGTCCTGCGTCCCAACACTGATGTTCGACCCAATATCCTGTCGCAAGTCGGGTAGACTGCCCGTCGCGGGCGGGGACATCGACGACGATCCCAGGGACACGGTGCTCTCGGAGGGCGCAAGAGGGCTGGCGGCTCGAGGGGCTGAGAGAGTACTCGGAGGCGCGAGTCCCTTGCCGCTGCCCAAGATGCGGCCACCGCCCAGCTTGCGTCCCGACATGGTGGAGGAAGCCGTCGTGGGCGTGAACGGGACGGCAAGTCTAGAAGCGCTAGGGCGTCGGTGGAAACGGCAGCAGCAACTCGAACGGACGAGACGACCACCAGTTGGTCGAGCTACGCCGCGAGTTGCGTCGCTCGTTCAATGCTGGAGGAGTTCAATCACAGTTGTGGATGTACTTGTGCAGTACGGGCATGAGGAGTAAGGCGCCGGCAGTAGGAATCGTAGCAGCTACGAGTACCTGAAGGCTGAGGGAGGACGGGCGGCACAGCATGCAGCCCTGGCGCCATATCCGTACATAGGGGGGTACTTCGCAGAGAGCTGGATTATAGTGGGGTAGCAGGTTACTTTTTATCGCGTATCCGCAGCAGTGACGTTTTGCTTCTTATCGGTCTTATCGAAACTCTGGACCCAATTATTTTCGTTGCCCAAGTCGGCGCTCATTATCGCCCTGATCCTCTTTCTTGGAGTCATCGCTCAGCCCAACCGGATCCTCATCACCAATATGGCCAGAAAGTTCCCACAGGTACAGCCGGGGGGGAGCCTCATTCTGGCATGGCAGATCAAGGGCAAGAAAGTCCTTGTCGTCGGCGGCGGTGAGGTGAGACAGACTACCTCCTCCCCCTGCATTGTACGCCCAACCTCAGCATCTCGGATCAAACTGACACAAGGGGGGCCCTTCAGGTTGCGGCCGGTCGTATCCTCCACTGTCTCAATGCCGACGCCGACGTGCACGTCGTCTGCCCATCGTCCGGCCTCAACGATGAGGTTACCTACCGTGTGGCCGAGAAGCAAGTCACCCACATCGACCGCCTCTTCGAGCCGAGCGACCTCGAGGGCGCCGACATGGTCCTCGTGGCCATAGACGACCCCGCCGCGTCGACGGCCATCTGGAAGCTGTGCAAAGAGAAGAAGATACCCGCCAACATTGCCGATGTACCACCCGAGTGCGACTTCTACTTCGGCAGCATCCACCGAGACGGCCCGCTGCAGATCATGGTCAGCACCAACGGCAAGGGGCCCAGACTCGCTGCCCTGATACGGCGGTTCATCGCCAAGCAGCTGCCCCCGAATGCTGGGAACGCTATCGAGGTGATCGGGAACCTGAGGGTGAAGCTCCGCAAGGTTGCGCCCAACACGGAGGACGGCCCGAAGCGGATGGCTTGGATGTCGAAAGTGAGCGAAACGTACAAGTGGGAGGAGATGTGTGATCTGACGGAAGAGGACATGGATAACCTGCTCCTCTTCTACCCCGCCAATAAGGTCCCGTCGGTGGACATTTTGCGGGCGCTTCGGGGAGGCGACAATGACATCAAGAAGCTAGATGTCTTTGACGGCGCCTTCGGATTCAGCGTCGGCGCGTAAGAATGGGATCACTGCTTGGATATGAGTGGTCAGATTGGCGTTCTACCGGCATGGACTGTGCAAGATTGTTGGCATATACTGCATTTTACAGGAGCACTGTGTTCGAAGTGTGTTACGGGGGGCATAACTGGAGTTGCGAAGCTGCTCTGGGCTTGAATTGTCAGACGAGTAGGTGTGGCCATGTACCGATAGAGTAGGCGGAATGAATCTGATGTGCGAGTCTTATAGGACGGCCTGCCACTCTCCCAAAAGGCTTGAAAGCCAGCTATTTACCAGGAATCTGCACAACAACCTTGGAAAAGTGCTTCTGTTGTTCCAGCCGCTCAAGCGCCCCCTTGGCCTCCTCCAAGCTGAACCTCTCCGTATCCAGCGCCAGCTTTATCTTGTGCTCCTCCACGAACGCCAGCATGTCCCGGAACATGTCCTTCGACCCGAGAATGATACCTCTGGCGACAGCGATCTCGCTGAAGATAATAGACAGCAAGGGTACAGGCTGACCTTCCCCCCTCACGCCCGCGAGAACGATGAGACCGTCCCTGCGAATGCACTTGAGGGCCTCCCCGAGCGTAGAGTCGCCGCCGACATCGACGATGATGTCGAAACCGCGCTTCGAGGGCGTCAGCTCCTTGGCCGCGACGCCCCACTCGGGCACATCGCGGTAGTTGATGATGTGGCTCGCGCCCAGCTGCCGGAGCCTCTCAGCCTTATCCTTGCTGCTCGTCGTGGCGACGACGGTGGCGCCAGCCGCGACGGCAAACTGCAGCGCCGCGACGCTCACGCCGCCGCTGCCCTGAACGAGCACCCAGTCCCCCTTCCGGACCTCCCTCCCGCGCAGGCCCATGAGTCCGTTCCACGCCGTGAGGCCGGAGCACGTGAGCGTGGCGGCCTCCTCGAAGCTCAGATGCCCGTCAAACTTGATCAGGCAGCTCTCCTGGAAGACACCGTGGGTGGTGAAGGTACCGTCAAGCTCCTGCCCGAGCCCGGCGCTGATGTGAGCCATGGCCGGCAGCGCTTCGCCGTCCAGTCTGCCGAGGCCGGTGGAGGCAGGGTACTCGCTGGGGGTCATGTGGGTGATTACTTTGTCGCCGGGCTGGAGGGAGGTGACGCTGCTGCCGACCTTGAGGACGATGCCGGCGCCGTCTGACCCTAGGATTACGTCCGGTCGGGTCTTTAAACTCGTGTGGGGCATGTTTCCCTAGGATAGATGGTCAATGAATTATTATACATTGCAAAGGCGAGGTTTAAAACTCTACCGTGGCCAAGACTATGTCGCGGTAGTTGAGCGATGCGGCGCGCAGTTCGACGAGGACTTCGTGGTCCTTGAGATTCTGGGGTATTTCGGTGTCCCGGAAGACCAGACCCGAGAGGCCCTCGCTCTGGGAGCTGATTGTTAGTGAGCGTGCGGTTCCCGGCGCCATCTTGGATATCGGCTAGGTGTCGGCTAGGTGTCCGGGTATGCGTGATGATGCTTTATATGGGAGCAGGCTGGAAGTCTTTCAACGTTGTAAGGGAGAATGCGCAAAGCCGGGCCTCAGCCAGTGTCTTGTGATAATGCCAGTCTCACGTGCCTCGATAGTATAGTTATACCGACCAAGGAGGGAACTACTAGTATATGTAGTGTTATATACTAAACTCCAAGCTAAACACCGAACTCCGGGACTCCGGGGTGGAAAATGTGGAGTCACCGGACCCGGCGGTCAACTTCCCAGTTTTTGGACTTACTAATTGAACCTTCGGGTGGTCTAACTATCCCTCCGTAGAGTCCCGCACCAAGAGTCCGAGTTCACAACCTTGGAACGTCACATGGTTCCAAGCAGTCAAGTCTACTTTGAGGTGCTGTGCCCCCCGCGGACATCTATCCTTCGGCGACCGTGCTGCCTGACAAATCCGAGGGGGTATCTATTACTCGGTATGAACGACTTGATTCAGCGTTTCAACAGTCGTGATAAATCAAGGTCGTCTCGGCTCTGTCTGGTTTCCGGGCGCGGGTTGCGAACGGTGTGACGGTCAAATATACCGGAATATTCGAACCGAACGAATCAGGGTGGTGTAGGTCCAAGATTTAAACATGTATATACTGACGAAACTCCCTATCTATCTAGATCCGCTTGAACTTTGAAAAACTAAAATCTACAAGTATATAAACAACTACCCATGGGTCAGTGATGATCTGCACTTTTATAACCCTCCACCAGGAGGAAAGAAATGGGACAACTTACCTTATATATACCCTCGTCGCTCTGAAACATGGCGGGCCCATCATGGGCCACGCCCGGGACGTAGCTGACAGTGTTTCTTGTCGGGCCGCCGAGTCTCTCCAGCAACCTGTCGAAATTCTGACCGCGCTCCAGGTGGGTGCGTCCCTGTGTCTGGGACATTGTGTTAGCCGGGTGACCATGACAGCTCAACAGGGATGCAGGGTGAGCGTACCATGGCCTGGCAGCGGATGTCTCCGGGGCCAAAGTCATCCTGTATATAGCGAGTCGAGTTAGTATCCCCTGGAGTTCCGCCTGCGAAGGCTGCGCCGTGTGGGTGGTGTCCTTGTTCACGTACCAGACCCAATAGGTGATGAACAGGACGGCGCCTATATTGCTTGATAATGCCCTCGCGGCCCATGTCGTTCAGGGTTCCCAGATTATACGCCGGGAAGCCAGTGTCGAGACCAAACTTGTATCTGTCCACGCCGCTGCAGCCTATTGCGTACTGGGGCAGTGGTCGATCACTCGAGAGCCAGAGAAAGGAGCCCGGGTTGCCTAGATATCTCAATGTGAGCAGCCCGGTGTACACCGGGGGACGAGGAAGAACCACCCGTAAAACTTACCAGTCCAGTAGTGAACGCGGTCCTCGTCCTCCTTGTCTTTGCCAATGGCGGCATATCGTTGCACGGCCTGCCCACCGAGAGAGTGACCAGCAACCACGACAGCCTGGGAAGTAATACCAGGTCAGAGCACGACGATCTCGAATCACAGTTCCCACTCCACCACCAAGGAAACCGGAGCTCACCTCGACATTCGGATATGTAGTAGTATTGAGGTACTGGTCTACCAGCGCATCCAGAACATCGTAGGACGATGTGGTATTGCCAGCTCCTGGGCCGATGGCTTTCTGCCCGCTCGCCCATGTGGTCAGGCCCCATATGAATTCGCCTGGTTTGCCTGCACCTTGGTCGTGGTCGACTTGGGTCATGAAGCAGGGTGCCACTATGAGGGTTCCGTTGTCGATCAGGCCCATCTGTCGGGCGGATATCTCGCCGTTTTTTATAGAGGCACCTGTGAAACCCCCGGGGTCAGTTCATGTATGTGTATGTCTGCCACAGTGTCGTGGGTATCGTCATGGGATGTTTGGTTCGCTTCTGCCGTCGGCTTATACGTACACTCCCAGCAGTTTCGGAGCTAGAAGCACGGGTTAGCGGCTGCGAATCTGGGAGTAAACCACCTTGTTTGGTAGTCCCGTACCTTGCCGTGGACCGCAATAACAACACGTGTGACTTCGGATTCGGACGCGAAGTGGTCGCTTTGCAGAATGGGCTACATGTACAGACTTAGAAACCGACAGGTTCTTTCCCCCGGGGAAGCGGAATTACCGACCAGAGCGATATCCTTGTCCTCGAACACTTTGCGCCTGTCGAGTCTGAAGGTCTCGGGGGTGGCTATGCTGCGGTAGCCAGTTACCCAATCGCCGTCGGACGGGGGAGTGTCGATTTGTGATGCGGCCATGGTGACGAGGAGACCGAGAAGTAGCGATGCTAATAATTGTTGCATAGTGAGAAAAGAAGTGTGGTGACAACGAATGAGGTTTAAAGAATGGCGGCCGAAGGCTGGCGGGAGCCGATGCTCTCGGATGCAGACGATGTGATTTACAAACTCATGAATGCGAAGTAAACTCTCTTGTAGAAAGAATGGATTGAAGCCCCCGAATATCCGACTGCTCCGGATATGGTGGAATTATCACGATAGCATTGATGGAAACGAGCGTGATGTTGGTCGGGAGGGCAAAGATGCGGCGCAACTGGCGGAGTCCTGGTTAACTCTCAGTCACAGCCGTTATATATGAGTCTTACACCACCAAAGCGACCGTGTGCAGGTGAGATTCCACGCCATTATCGCGATCTGCGCTTTCTGTAGACATCGTCAGCCAAATGCGAGACTCCCTCGTCTTGTGCCGTGTAACTGGAGTACTACGTCGCAACTCGACACTTCCTGAGAGATCGCCGGCATGGCCTACGTCGACATGTCTCAGCTTATACCAACGTGCGCAGGGGGACTGTGGGAGGGATATACACAAGCGCCGTTTCGTGAATCGCGATCCAGGAACCCAAGATTGGCCGGAATGTCGCGGTTTGATCGACATTGACATCGCGGACGACTCCATTCTTTGAAGACGCAGATCACCGATCAGATGGCCCGACCAGGAAGCTGAAAATTCTACGTTTTGCCTACAAAATAATAAACAAGTGAAAATGGGATGAACCACAGGCCATACTCCCATTGCCTGATCGTTTCCTCTCGCGGCGGGATCGGCCAATGCGGCACGTTTCTCGGTCAGGAACCCGTAAACCTTGATGAAGATTCAGATACGCTTCTGTCTCGCAGTGGTGGTCTCAATATTCACCTGATCCACCCCAAACCCCCTTCTCCGTGCACCAGGAGCCACAGCGTGTTCAGAATTCAGTCCGTTCGTGCTTCTCAACCAGCTTCCCATCATCAACAGGAATATGCTCCACCCCGACAGTGAGGGCGATAGAATCCATGTCAACAAACCTCAGCTCATCTGGCCGGATTCTCTCCTGGTACTCCGGGTCCAGGAAGGCAGCCTCGAAATCCTCGTATTTGTGCACATAGAAGTCGGCCATGCCGTCGTATTGCAGCCCCGGCCGGCCGACGGCGTCGGACATCTTCTTGGCTAGGTTGCGATGCTTGGAGGTTGTGTGGTACTGCGAAGGGGGGTTCAACCGGTTGATTTCGTGTAAGTCCGGGGGACTAGGATGAGGGGGTAAGTGATTGATGGGAGAGAAAGAGGACAAACCTGGACGTAGCGGACTATGCCGCAGCGGAGTAGCCACTCGGCGGCAAGGGGACCGTGCTTGTTAACCCAGTAGTCGCTAAACTCATCCTCGGACATCCCTGGTCTCCGTTTTATGCATATGCTGATGCGGATGAGGGGTTCTGTGTTCATCATCTTGACGGGGTGCGTGGCTTTGCCTTTGGGGTCAAGGTACGCTGACGGTGGATTGTTTGGCTGTCCGGCGAGGAGCTGAGAGCGATCAGACGTCGATTTCCATGTCACTTAGCAATGGCTTCTTTTGAGTTACTCTTTGAAACTGCGGGGAGATCGTGTGCGTGTGGGGGGGATGGGATCCGAAGAACTCCATCAACGGCTAATATCTTCCGCGTTGTAAGGATCAAACGGCCGGCAATTGCGGGCCCACCGGATGCTACGAGTACTACCGGCCTATGGGGCCGGATCCGGCGGAATATGGATCTGCCATCGGCGGCCCGGCGGGACCATATAGGTCATAACGAATTTATCCATAGCCAAGATGATAATATTACCAGACTAAGCAATGGTCCGACGACTCAAGACAACTCTGACACCTCAGGCTCAACCTCCGCCACGGTCGGCACGCGATGCAGCGAGAGGCCGAGATGCCCAGCCAGCAACTGCACAGAATCCCACACAACCTGCACGTCCTCCATCGATGCGCCAATCCTCCTCGTCCCACGGATATGCCAGCGCGTCTCCTTGGGCAGATTCTGAATCATGATTCCCGGCAGAACCACCATCTCCGTGTCCATATCGTCGAGGACCTGTCTGTCGCTCAGGTACAGGCCGTACGTGATATTCTTGCTAATCCAACCAAAGTCCGGATGATCGTCAAACAGGCCAAGCGTGCTGTTCGTGTCCCCCGTGTACACCTTGCGCAGCCATCCCATGCCGCGCTCGAGGTTCGCCTCGTCGCACGCCCACCCTTCCCTCGTGGCGCTGCGGTCCTTGTCCTCGTCCCGCTCCACGCTGTTGATGGCCATGATGGCCTCGAGGGGCTTGCACACGCCGACGATGCTGACGGCCTTGACCAGGGTCTCGCGCAGACGGCGGATGAGGGCCTTGCGCTGGTCGGGGGTGGAGAATTCTGGTTTGGCGATGAGGTAGAGGTAGAGCTCTTTGCTGAGCTCTGGGTCGTTTCCGCCGACGAGGGTGGCCATGGTGACGATGTACCAGCGGTCTGGGCCGAGGGAGGTGCCTTGGAAGGCTTTCTCGATCTTGGCGAAGACTTGCCAGATGGCCCCGCTGGCGTTGGGGGCTGGGTCATTGGGATTATTCTGCTGCGATGACATGTTGGGTTGTGGACTTCTCGTCCGTCCAGAAATGACGGTCTTTGTTAACCGAGTAAGAGGTCAAGTGATGAGAATGGGCACGAGACGGTTCGGGTTCAGTTCCTGGGCTGATGCGCCTTTGAAGCTCCGGAGTCCGACGCGAACCCCGCTTCGGACCCTAAAACTTTATAGGGTTGTACAAGTACGCGTCATGTTTGCATTTAATTTGCACCTGTACTCTGAGTTTGCCAGCCCGTGCCTTGCGTGGATCCGGCATGCTCGGGTTCTTGAAGAACACCCGATATGGGCAGAACTTCCCTACAGGCATCTCGTTCCTCGCACGAACTTTGCTGTAATTGAAGTCATTCGAAATCGTAGCTCCGATTTCCAGGGGCGGACGACCAAGGGTATGGGTATGGGCATGGGCTCCGGCCCGGCCCCACCTCCTCCTCCGCACCGGCCGTTTCGCCAAGCTCGATCTACCCCAGCTCTGGAGACAACGACAATGTGGGGAAGATGGAGAATATTTCCCGGGCAGTCACTCCTGTAATTTTGAAAAGACAGCCTCCTCTTTCCAACTTTACACATTTGCAATGGGCCCGTTGCAAGCGCAGGAGCCGGAGTGAGGCTTGGAGGAGCCATGATTGGTCACTACCACCTAGGTCTTGCCGTTTTGGGCAATCCGAGACGGCGTCGATGGGCGCGGACAGGTTGCAGCATGAACAGCCGTATTCAGGAGATATAAGACCCGAGATGAAATGACGATGGGCCGATGGGTAAGGATGTATCAGCTGCATATGCACGTGAGCATCGTGCGTGTCTGGCGAGATGCTGCGGCTGCGACATGGAGATGAGACGTCCCACCTACTAACCTAGTAGTATTAGTCGTCTCTTCACACGTATTGCATTCAACAGGAGCAAGTAGAGGTGAGGTAGTCCATTAAAGTAGGAATAGATGGATGGGCATATTAGGTACTGTCAGTTCCAAATATATCGTGAATAATGATCGAGGACGAGTGGAGGAGTCGCAACTGCCTCTATTATCAGCTTAGTCAGCACTTCCCGGACGCGACGCGGTCCTTCCGACATTGAACACCATGGAAGGCACCCAACCCAGATGGCGAATATCGTCCACATATTTCGACCCAATTGCACTTACGATTTCCGGAGCGAAATCCGACGCGCAAATCGATCTGGGAAATTTACAAATGGGTCTCCAGCCGATTCCACGCCCTCCCTGACCTCTCGTCGACGCGTCGTTCAGTGGCCGCCGCTTATCGGTGCGCGCAAACCAGGGATACGGTAGATTGCAGTGGCATAGCACTTCGTGTGGGAACCCAGCGGCCGTTGACTCGATCCAGACTAGAATCTGAGCCATGTCACGACGCGACCGAGGCTCCAATGCTTCCGGCTCCATCCCTGACCCCGACCCCGACCCCGACAATGACGAGCCCACACCACCCTTCTTCAACACCACCTTCTCAACCCATCGCGTATCGCCTCTCTATGTCGGCCCAGAACAGCTGACGAACCCGCGACTCGAGATCCTAGCTCGCCGTCTGCGCGATACCCTCGTTGGCGACGTTGTCCGCGGCATCCAGATCGGACTCGAGTCGACCGACACACCGTCCGGACAGGTCGGACCGTTAAAGTCAGTCAAGCTCCGATGGTTCCGCGCGAACATGGTTCTGGGCGACGAGGTCGGAGGCGCCGGCCACGACGAAGAAGACAGCGTGTGGGACTCGCTAGCCGAGAGCCAGAAGCAGGGTCTCTGGATCGAGATCCTACACGAGAACGCGGCATACATTGCGCTCTTGCTCCCGAGTGTCGGGGATGCCGGTAAACGGATGGCGACGACGCAGACGTGGCAGATGCAACCGGGCGGCCAGGCTGCGAGTCACTCCAACGCAAGGGAGAGCCACTTTATCCACCTACCGCTCCTTCTCCTACGAATGCCCCTGCCTCTCAAAAATGTCATTGGCGAATGGCTCTCGGCTACCTTCGACTGTCGCGTCAGCAAGCTCGCGCTGGGAACGAGAACACTCGTCCACGTCTGGGAAGACTGGATCCGAACAGTGGGCGTTAGGTCAAATGGCCCCGACTTTGTCGTCACACTAGCTTTCAACGCGCCGCTGCCCGACCCGAGCTTAGACGAAGAGGAAGGGGGGTCAAACCAAGTGGGCGATTCAGTGGAGGATACGAAACCCGGGCTCAGGTCCGTGGACATCACCATTCAACCGCAAGACCTTCGCCGCTTCGCTCGCGCCGGTAAAGGTCTGGCGCAGAGACCCAAGGTCGGCAGCGGTGTCTCGTGGGAGAATGACATCCGCCAGCGTCGAAGGCTCGCGGGCGGCAACTCTGATGACGGCTGGGCGTGGCTCTCGCGAGAATCAGACACCGCTGCGAGCAGCCAGCCATTCACGGACGCGCTGGCGCGCTACCTGGACCATCACCTGGCCCTGAACCTCTTCCACCCCAGCGTGCGCATCGCCCAAATCTCATGCGGCGGGTTCGTCCTGGCGTCAGGTCGTCTGAAGGTGGTGAGGCAGGGCGACATGAGCGACGACTTGTCGAGGGCGGCTTGGATGTTTGCTACCAGGCTGGGGCAGCGGATCAGTGGGGAGGCTCTTCCTGCCATCTTTACATGAAGACTAGCCAGTCAATCTCGGTCAAATGTTGATGGATCGTTGATCGAGGTCGGATGATTGACCCCCCTCCCCCACATCCAGGATGAGGGTGGGTGCTGATCCCGCCTTACATACCCACTCGGCACGCCGCATCCAAGTTTCTGCCCACAACTATTGCATCATACAGTACAAACTTGCCGGGCTCTCGTCGCAAAACCTCGACCAACGGTGCCAAGTCGGGCTTGTCCCCATCTGCCCCTCCGATGGATGGTGTTTGGGCGAGACAAACGGTTGCCTCGTCAGCCAAGACGTGGTGCGATAACCATGACGCAAAAGGCTGGGTGTTGGTTTGCAGAGTGAAGAGTATCTTATATAAGAGCTCAGCATGGGAAACTGGGCTTGATATTCCATTTTACTCGAAAAACAGTCACAGAGCCCATACACTTGAACGACGAAGCGATAACAAGCCAGCCGGCTACGGTACCAACATCCACCATGGCATCGGCAGGAAACAAGTCAGTCATCTCCGACGACATGCAGGAGCTCAACCAGGGGCCGGAGGACATGTCCAAGACGATCCAGGGCCACAAGGCTAACCTGTCCAACCCAAGTACGGCCTAAATCCACCCCTGCACTTTCCCCGACCAGAGAGGAGTTCGCTGACCAGTAGCCTGCAGACACCAGTGAGCAGAGCAAGAAGAATAGCGCCCAGGTGATTGACTCGCTCGGCGGAGACGCCAACCACTATGGCGGGCAGGACAAGCCGCATGGCAAGAATGCGGCGGATAAGCTCGAGGGGAGCAGGGTGACCTAATGGCAGATTGATGGGTTTCTTGTATTGTGTTATGATTAGCATGGACGACTCCTAATGAAGGACGATGAGTGCTTCTCCGTCAACTCGAGCCGTTACCTGCTTCCAAAGGTTCTTACACTTCCATCCAATACGGCCTCGCTGCATGTTCATTCCATCGGCCGGCGTGCTGAGAAACATGGTTCGCGGATTCGTGGACGTTTTGCTATTCACGTACCACCGTGTTTTCCCTGGTGGCCAAGACTCTTACTGCCCACGTATAGCGTCGAATGTTACCACTGGAAGTAGTAGACAATCGTTTTACTAGAATCCCGGAAAAAGCCGTGGCGTGGTCAGGTTGTATCATGGTATTATACGGTGTTGAGCCTCGTTTTATTGCATACTGTATCTTGAATGATAATACTGGTTGCAACTTGCATCTGGGATGGGCTCACATGTCCATCATCAACCGGGATCGCCGGTCTGGGAATCTACCTACGCAGTCAACTGCATCCCTCCTATCATCCCCATGCTATAAGGCGAGTCGAAGCTCCGCGAGGTTGAAAGGAGCCTTTTCCCAGCTCTGGCCAAGGAACCAGGAATCCTTCCAGAACGACCGTCTCCATCGTCCCTTCTCCCTCCCTCCCTCCCTCCTCCCTCCTACATCTAAGCAAATCCCCCCGACCGATTCAAAGAATGAAGGTCATCGTCACAGGCGCAACCGGCACAGCCGGCCGGGGCATCGTCCAGGCGTGCCTGGCCGACGAGCGCATCACCAAGCTCACCATCCTGACGAGACGCGCCGTGGCCAGCGAGGTCGAGAGCGATCCCAAGGTCGAGGTCGTGATGCACGACGACTTCTCGCAGTACCCGGATGAGCTGATGCAGCGCCTCGAGGGTGCCGAGGCCTGCCTCTGGTGAGCTAATCGCCCATGTTTCCCCCGTCCCCCACATTGAGTGATTGGTGGTGGTGGTGGTGGTGGTGGCTGATGCACCGGCAGGGCGATCGGGGGCCGCGTCGACCAGTTCGGCGGCGACAAGGATCTCGCGCGCAAGGTGGGCGTGGATTACACGCTCGCGGGCGCGAGGGCCATGCGCGACAAGCTGGCGCCCAAGGTGTCCAGGTTCCGCTTCGTCTTCTGCAGCGGCATGCTGGCCGAGTGGGACCAGGACAAGTCTCTCCTCTTCCTAAACGACACGCGCAAGATCAAGGGAGCCGTGGAGAAGGGGCTGTGCGCTCTGGCGGACGAGCAGGAGCAGGGCGACGAAGGGAAGAAGAAGGGGGGGGAGGAGGAGGAGGAGCAGGCGGCTGAGGGGGGAGGGACGGGCAAGTTTGAGGTCTGGATCGCGAGGCCGAGTACGTTGGTTCCGCCCGAGGCACCCGCGCACAAGAAATTCGTTGGGGCCCTGAGCAAGGGCATTTCGACGGTGCAGCTGGGGCGGGCTATGATTAAGATGGCGATGGAAGGATCCGGGGAGAGGATCGTTGAGACGGATACGCTTTCCAGGATGTAAGGGGCGTTGGACTGTGTGTGGGAGCGGGCGAGAGTAGAGGGCCTCTCTAATTTTGACGGCACACGTGCAATGAGAGGATACTGTATTTGAGAGAGCGAGAATCTGGAGCGACCCGGAAATACCTGAGCGACTTGTTTACTTCATCTAGTATCACGTATATCTCTTCCATTAAGCCCATGCTTACAATATCTCTTCTCTAGCAGGCTTGAACCTCGGTGGCAAGCAGGCCGTTCTTTCACCACTCGTCGCCGTGGCTCTTGTCTCTGATGCTGCCGCTTCTTATGGTCCTGTCGTGCTAGAACACGACTCGTTCTGACTCATCGTTCGAGACATATTGGCGGCGGATCAGCTCGAGGGCTCTTGGTCGTAGTGTTGGCGCCGGCGCCCAGACATTTGGAGCAGGAGCCTCCTGACGGCGCTGGTAACGGCGCTGGTGACGTCGCATCGGCCACTCAAGCAGCTGTACTTTTTCTTTCCGCCTTGGACTTGTTCACCTTGAGTGTACGGGGGTAACTCTCCGAGGCATCTTGGCGGACGTCGACTCTTCTCGAATGCTCGTCTCAACATGTCATTTGAGAGTTGGTCTGGCGGTGGTAGGGACATATTGGGTGGCGGTACCGATATTATGGAATATCTGGCGTCGCCGGCAAGTGCAACTTGACGTTTCCAGGCAAGGAGAAGTGAACGGACAAGCGTAGACGAGTGTAGAGCAAAGTGAAGGCGTGGGAGCGGGTGCAAGTGCAAGTGTCGAAAGAGAGAGAAAGGGCAGGTGTAAGTGCCAGTGAAAGGAAAGTCTAATATATATACATATACATAGGCAAGATCACAGGATCCAAAGGGCACCTATTTACCTGTATTTTCTCAGGAGAAGGTAAAACCCGAAATTCTCTCGCGACGCCAGTCCTCAGGAGTTCAAACTCTTGTGACGACTATCCGCCACCAACCTCACGCTTATACTGTAGCCTTTGTTCCCAGGAAGCCTCGAACCCAGCAGACTCAACAAGATTCACGTCTAACGCCATGGCTTCTTCCATACAGCCAGACACAAGCACCACGTCCTATATCCTTTTGAGCTGCCCCGAGTGTACGGCCACACCGACAGAAAAGGGGCTCGCGGTTCTGCCGACACGGAAGGATCTCTGGGTGGTCTCTACGGACAAGTACCAGTGGCATATGCCCAGAGGAACAGGCGTCTACCGAGTGCGAAAGTTTCCTGAGCTGGACCTTATGTGCCCACCAAGCAACACTCCCCGACATGAGGACCGTGCTTTCCTCAGGATCTGTTTGTGCTTGATTATATTCTGTATCTTCATCCTCCCAGTCCTGGCCAACGCCAGCCCAGTCGCGGCGGTTCTGGGAGACAGAATCGACGGCCAGACGAGGCCCTCGATCACTGGCCCTGCTGAGCCTACTCAAATACCGATACCTGTTTTCACGACGACTGCGTACCACTCCGCTGCTCAACCGCATCTCGCGCCTCGAGCTGCCAAGAAAGTCTCAGCCAAGAAGAAGAAGCCCGACCCTGACTTCCCGGACGAAGAAGCGATGGACCACCTGTGGGACTTTCTCGAGAACCCCGGACTCCTCGTCTTCCTCGGATTCGCTGTCATCGGAGCCGTCCTCGTCATCGGTTGGGTCATGGCCAACTGGTACTACCTCGACTGGACGGTGGACTGGAGGAGGCACGGGAAGAGCTTGCTTCGGCATATCAAGAGGTTCTTTGCGGACAGATTCCTCCCCGCCTTCACGTACGAGTACTGGACGAGCACGGCCCGCATGGAGAGGAAGAAGAGCAGGGTTGAGGATACGAGCTCAGAGGGGGCACAGACGGATCCGGATGAGCAATAGCCACAACCAACTCAGCCGACGATGGCATGTACACTTGTTTACAGGCTTTAGATGTAACGGGATGTTAAGAGTTCTGAGGATGGCCGTTGGGAGAACAGCGGCTAGGGAGAAGAGGCAAGTCAGGACTCAGGAGGCAGGGACTTGATGCGTTGTTGGTTGGTTTGCCTTCGCGGAACGAGGTTCATGGTCATCATCCCGGCGACAGCGACTCTCAGCGACATCAGCGTGCTTTTAACTATTACTCGTACATTCGTAAATATGTGGAATACGTTCCCAACTTTCTAGATTTCCAGTAAAAGCAACTTTCCCGTCTTGACTCTGTCCAGATGGGTGGGTGGTTGTCGATAGTCTGACACCGAGCTTGCGCCTTGCAACTTGGCGAACTCCTCGCAAAAGGCCCAAATGCTTTTGTCTTTTATGTCACACCTCATGGCAATCATATCCAAACTGTCCAAAACCCCAAAAAATTGCAGCATCATCACCCCTGGACCATCTTGATCCTCTCCTCCAACACAGGCGCAATCGTCCTCGTCCAGTCGACGCTCATCTCCCCCTCCCTCAGCGAATCGCACACACTCCCCTGCACACCCGCCTTCCGCGCCCAGCGCGCCCAGAACTTACGCATAAGAAGAATTTCCCAGTCGACCCTATCCTGATCATCCACCACCTCCTCCTCCTCCTCCTCCTCCTCCTCTCCATCGGTGTCGGTATCATCGTTGATAGGCGCCTTGTCGAGACCCAGACGAGACTGCAGGAAGGCCGTCCACGACTTGCCGCTGGTCTCCGAGCCGGCCTGCTCGGCGGGGTTGCGCGTCGGGGCGGACGACTTCTTCCGCTCGTCGCCGGCGGGTCGGCCGTCTGGTGAGAAGGGTGTGCTGGTGTTGGAGGCGACGGAGCACCAGCGTGCGGAGAGGTACTTCCACTGGCCGACGGTCCGGAGGCCCATGAAGTACTGGCGGAGCATGGTGGAGATGAGAATGCCGCTCTCTTCGTCGACGATTTCTTCGGCTTCGCCGCCTTCTGACTTGACGAGCAGGCTGGTGTATCCATCTGTAGGATGATTAGCTGGCATATCCTGGGCCACGAGAACGAGGGGGCAAAGAATGTATACCCTTGCCGCGTCCCATGTAGCCCCTCGTGGCAAGCTTATACTTTCTCTCCGGCTCAAGCGGCTTCCCCCCAATAAGCAGTGAAGTCACCCTCCTCCCCGGCTCCCGACTCGGATCAAACTCAAACTCCATCCCCGAAACCTGCGGGAACCTGCCCTCCAGCGCCGGATACAGGCTCACGCTATTCTCAATGGCATCCCAGATAGCCTGGCCCGTGACCCGCAGCAGCACGCCGGGGTCCTCAAATGGGAAGCACATTATGATGTCCTTGATGCGTATCGCGCCGGGAGGGTAGATCTGCCCACCGCGGATGGTGCCCGATGCCATTATTGCGCAGTCGGCGCCGTGGTACTGCCGCATTATGTCGCAGACGAAGTTGCCAATGTTGGACTCCCTGGTGCGGACGGTGCTGAAGCGTGCGTCGAGGGGGGTAGCTGTCCAGCCGACGGGCCGGGAGAGGGAGTGCTTCAGTTTGGATGTCAGGTTGTGGACAAGCTTGACCGTTGGCGGATCTGGGGGGATTTCCGAGGTCACGTCGCGGCGCCAGATGTCAAAGTCCCAGCGTCCCGAGCCATCGGCTCGTCGCCGCGCTTCGATGTAGCTGAGCTGCTTGAAGTCCGACCCCGAGCGCAGGACATGCGTGTCCTTGATGAAGCTGTGCGAGTAGTAGTGGTCGTGTCCCCCGAGGATAATATCTATGAGCCCATCCGTATTACGCGCGAGCTTATCATCATTAGGCTCACGCATATGGCTCACGCAGACTATAATCTCGGCACCCTGCTCCCTTAGCTGCGGCACCAGCTCCTTCGCCGTCTCGCTAGCGGACTTGTATATCAGGTTCGGCGGCAGGGTGTTGATCGTCGCGAGCCACTCGCGCTCGCCGAGGCCGATGACACCAACCTTGATGCCCGTCGAAGATGTGAGCATGTGCGTCCGCTTTGCGTTGCCGAGGGGTATGTTCTCGCCGAGGGCCGGGTCGAGGACGTTGGCGAGAAGCCAGGGGAAGGTGGTTTTGGAGGCGAGGTGCTCGAATTGCTTGACGCCGAAGTCGAGGTCGTGGTTCTGCGTACGGGTGTCAGCATGCTGTGGGAGGTGAAGTTCGGGAGGGCTCGGTAGGAGGATGCTTACTCCGACACATGCACAGTCGGTGCCGATGCTGTTGAGCACGGGTACCATATGACGACCTATTCGATTATCAGCAACCTCGCAAGTCACATAATCCTATTCTAGGAGGAAGTATATATACCCTTCGTCACACTGCTCTCCAAACTCGGGTTAAAGGCATCGCCGGAGAAGAAAGTCAGCAGCTCCGGCTGGCCCTCGAACCTCTCGCCCCGGCGATACTCCTTGCACAGCGTCATGAATCTCGCCAGTCCACCAACAGGCTCCGCGCTCGCCTGGTCGACGTGGTAGACGTCGTTGTAGTGCAGGATGCGCAGGTCCGGGGTTGATCCATCGTCTGCTCGTCCTGATGACGCTGTGACCTGGATGTTTGGCGGGATTGGGCCCTTCGGTGCCATTGTGACGGGAGGGGGGCGGGGGTGGTGCCGTCGAGGTCTTCTTGAGGTCTGTTGAAAAAAAAAAGCTCAGAATCTGGAGGTCAAGAAAGAAAGTGAAAACGAAGATAATCAAGCGGCCTTGACGGCGTTGTGTCGCTGATTGAGGCGGGTTGTTGGTTAGGAGCTCCGTCAGCTAAGCTGGTGGAAGGCGGGGGAGGGGCAGATACATTAGTAGGTACTACGTTAGGTACCTACCTGGTAGGCGGCGTCTCGGTTTCCTGCAGGCACAGCCTTCAAGTTCTCACTGGGCCCGACTGTAGGCCTCCGACTCCACAGGAGCCATGCCATCAATGTGTGTAACACACGAGCCAAACTTGCAGTGACACCGCATACCTATTACAACGCCGTCCTGTCGGCGCACAGCACCATCCAGAACTCGGACTGCACCTTCCTCGTCGACAACGAGGCTGTCTACTACATCTGCCGCCGCAACCTCGACAACCCCCGGCCCTCGTACTCGCTTGTGCCTGGCTGCTCGTTCGACTGACCCACCTCTTTTCAAGGCAAGGCTTGTCCCTGCAACGGCGCCGTGCGATTCGGGTGCATTGTATGTTGGACGACTACGACAATAGGTAATGATACTTGCTAGGCGGGCTGTCCCATGCTGTGGACCGAGAGCCTTGGCACAGACCCCTGCGGGCACAGTTTAAATTGTGCCCGCAGGGGTTTGTCCCTTCACCCTTTAAGGCCAGCGTTCTTGTGGGCGACTTTAGTCAATGAAACTTAGTCCTTTAAACCTTCCCGTCGTATTATGGCTCTTATTGTCGTGGCTTCTAATGCGACAGAGGTGGCCATACCAAAGGAACCGGGAACGGGTTTTCTCTCTGTTGAATTTCAGAAGTATACCTAGTAATGAGTTGGTGCGGATGCACCTGAGCCTATATGGCGATACGGCGCACCTTTTTAAAAGTCGAACTTCATCGCGGCCAGACGGCCAACCTGCCGCACCTCTGGACGTGGTTGATCGCCGTCTGGATGATATTCATCGAATGGTCTTCGGGGAGGAGGGATGGCTCAAGTTGGAGTAAGTAGACCTTGCCTATTCCTTAGATCCATATGCTAATTGTAGCTCAGGCGTCTTCGCGAAAGAGTTTTAAGTATAAAATTTAATGGAATCATGGGATGGAAGGAAAAGGTCATGCGACGGGAGGGCAAATGTAGGCCGAGACGGCTACTACCTGACTATTTAGTACACAGGGTAGGCAAGGTAGACCATATTGGTCGGGCCGCAACACGTAACCTGCAAATGGTCAGTTCGTACAGTACATGCCCTGTTGGCGCTCATTAGTCCAGCAAGCAGGCGTTACAAGAGAAGATGCACAGAGCGGTCGCCTGGGTCACCCCAGAGGTAACGATGATATTGCAGACCAAGCGCCCACTCCAAGACTTGAGGGTCTGTCGGGATGGAAAGTAGAAGTAAGGTGCAAGCAGCCCAGGTCGTACCGTTCCACAAGAATGGATCCCCAAGCCATCCGAGTCCCAAGGGTGTCGGCTCCAGCATTAAGTATCCAAAGGTAAGGGGGGTATCAAGGTCCAACAAAAATATACACGTATGCATGCAATCCATGTCACGGAGGTCCTCCTGATGTGTGTAGATGACACCACCGTACGGAGGGAGATGCACATCAATGCTATAGCGCCACCCTGCCCCTCGACTCGTACGGCATGGCGAGGACAAGCAGTCCAGCGGCGATGAAGAGGGCACCACTCGTGTACACCGGCGCGGCCGTCTCGAGGTTCGCAAACATGGCAACGATGGGCTGGGGAGGGGCGGTCAGCACAGCTAGAAACAGCAGAAAGGGACAATGGAAACTTACCGCCATGATGCCGAAAATGCGGTTGCAGGTGGCGGTCAACGCATTGCCAGTCCCTCGCTGCGGCGTCGGGAACAGCTCAGGTGTATACCCGTAAAGAACCGCATACATGGTGCTGCTGCACAGATTGAAAGCACAGTTCCAGCCCAGGAGCTGTGTGCTCGTCTTCGCAATGGTGGAGCAGTACAGGAAGACGCCCGTCAGTGCCGTGGAACCGAACAGGGCACCCTTACGACCCACGTACGGAAGCTCGACCAGGAATCCTCCGATGAGGGCCCCTGGCACGCCGAGGACGGCAATGATGAGGTTGTTGCGGTAGGTGATGTAGGTGCTGCCGTCGGCGAATTCGACGCCGCGCATAGCCTGGATGTAAGGCAGGAATGCGTTGTAGAGAGGATACGCGAGACCGATCAGGGCCCACACGGCCATGATAAGGCCGGTGCTGAGAGCGAGGCGCCTGGTTGAGAAGAGAACCTTGACCTGGCTAGAGTCGAGCTTTTGTAGATTCCGCTTCAGAGTGGTCGAGACATCAGCCTGGACCGTGTAGCCCTCGGGCTCGCACGCCTTCAGTTCGTCAACGGTAAGCTCCGTCGTCTTTCCGTTGCGCCTAGCGACTTCGTGGACAATCCGGACGGCTTCCTCGTCGCGCCCCTTGCCCATCAGGTACTTGGGCGATTCGAAAATGGTGAAGCAGACGAAGCGGATGAAGAACATGACGAGAGTCAGGCCACCCATGGTGATGAGAAAGTAGCGCCAGCCCATGTTCTCCGACTTAGTGCACGTCTCCTGCTCCTGCTGGCAGGTAAGGCTGCCCAACAAGGGCCACGCCACGAGGTTGGTCACCACCTGAGCGATGGCCCAATCCACAGACAGCACCGTCAGCAAGTACTGATGGCTGCCGGGCAGGAACTCGAGAAAGATGGCAGAGTCGACGGGCAGATTGCCTCCGACACCAAACGACCAAAGCGCGGCGAACACGCATATGGCAGCAAAGCTGGGCGCGCCGGCCGCGACCATGCCCCATACCGCCGCCAGGCCCAGGGTCAGGTTGAATCCCCATCTCCGCCCGAAGACATCACAGCCAAAGCCCCAGAACGCGGCGCCGGCGAGCAGCCCGATGTTCTGGCTGAGGGTCAGGATCGGCGGTCGCGCGGGGTCGAACTCGTTGGAGACGGGGGTCAGGACGAGCGAGGTGGCAATAGGCCAGAGGTTGTCGGCAGCCCAGCCGAAGCCAACGACGATGAAGAGCTGCCACTGGTACCACCCCATGCCAATGTCTTGGATCTGGCGGGCGATTGTGTGAGCGGGGGAGCCTCTAGTTAGAGGGAGGGTTGGCCACTCACGGCACGGTTGAGAACTCGAGCTTTCGCATCGTAGACGGGATCGAGGACACCGGTCGGGAGGATAGCAGCGTCCTCCTCCTCACTAGAGCTACCAGGCGCATAAGCTGGAGGCGGCGGCCCGTCGTCAAGCTTCTTCCCGATCGGATCGGAGTCGCGGCCCATTGTGTCGATGAGAATCAGGTCGCTTTGTATCCAAAGAAAACAGAAAACAAACCAAAACAAAAGTAAATGATAAAGGTACAGGACTTGGGCTCGGCCGGGGTTGATTAGAGCTTGCTAGGTCGCGATTAAGTTCCCTGCCGCTACCTCAAGTTATCGGGTTCACAATCGACGCAAAAGTTGAACAGAGGAGCAAGTGGTCGGGGTGGATAGATGCCGGAGCGTTTATATTGATGAAAGCGGGAGATCGGCAAGGAACAATAACGCCGCCATAGTGTGCCGATGCGGCCCGTATGAATGATATGCTGCTGGAGAGGGACGGCTGCCTTGACGAGCTGTCGGGGTTGGATGACGCGATAGACAGGCACTGCGTGATTGGCTTCGAAGAGGCCTCGATCTGCGCCCTTCGAGCGGCGATGCCGGCCAAGGCCCAGAATGTGCCGCCCTCCTTGCGGGGAGGGGGGAGGGGAGGGGAGGTTTGTACGGGTACCGTTCGTTCGCTAACTGCCGCCGTGCCTTGTGGAGCTTCCCGCATTGCCTGCCGGTTGCTCCAGGCATTCTTGAAGACTCCGAGAGATGAAAAAGATGGGAGACGAACTGTGAGCCGTTAACATCTGACTAGCCTGCCGCCTACCTGGGTAGTATCTGGCCCGTCCATCGCGCCGCCGCTGTGGCCAGATCCGGTCGAACTTGTGTCCACGCCGAGCCAACTCTGCCGCCCTCCAAAAGCAGAGCCGTGCGTAGGAGGAATCTAATGTAGCCTGTAGGTAGGCTGATGGTGACGTGATGGAGCGCGGTCATTTCAAGCCGCCCGACAGCATCCCTCGGGGTAATGCTTGCACGCAATATTCTCTTCTGTCGTGCTTCGAACGCGACTTCCTCCAAGTAGGTAGGTACCTTCTATTACCTATGTTAGTAGTCGTCATCACGTGCTTGGGTCTACCTGTGCGGCTTCGCCTGATCTCTTGGTTGTGCCTGTCATGTTGTTTTATGTGTTTAGGTACGGAGGTACCTATGCTGTACTGCGTTATGTTGTACTGTGCTATGCTTCTTTTGTGCTGCGGCGGCAGCTGGCACACGAACGGTGGGGTTGGGTGGCCAGATCTCTCCACACCTTCCCCTGCTGATGCCCGCATCAGCTCCAACCAGCATGATGCCTTGCCGAATTGAACCATGGCAATATCATCGTTCATCTTTCATGAGCCGGCTGGTATCTCCAACTCGCTGAGAGGACCCTTATAAGCACAATCGGATCCAAGGCCCGTATGCCGGAGGCACGCGCTTCCATCAGACCAAACTCCGATGTAGGTAGGGTAGGCAAGATGGACGAAGGCCTTGTGGACGTGCCCATCTATCATTGGTGAGGTATCTTCCTGACAGGCTGTTTGCGATACCTACTAGTACTGTAGTATGTCAGCTATCAGCCAACGGTCTTGCGCCAGGAGGTTACTGATCCGAAACAGGTTGACTCCAAGATGGACCGAGGCCAAGGATCTGTGGCACTTCTGGAACGCCCCGTGTCGCAAGTCCCATCAACGTCAGGCCAGGCCAGCAACGTGGGGCCGACGCCCATTTCTACCATCTAGCGTTTAGCATACGGCGATGGATCAATGCCCAGTTGCCAAAAGACGCCGCATTCGCCATCTATGGTACAAGGTCGCATCCTGGAGAGGCGGCCAACAGCACGCAAGTAAAAACGTGGAAGACTCACGATAACTGATGTCACGACCATCGTTCAACGGGCAAATATAGGAGTAGGTGCCGCCGGTCTGTACGAATGCTAATTGCATCAGGAAATGCTGCCGAGCAGACAGACAAAACCCCCTTCATCCAGGTTGCCGGCCATCCAAACTACAAGTGTAGCATCATCAGGCGCCCCGCCGCCCACCGCCACTGCGGAAGACCCCAAGGCTTCAATCCCATTGATCGCATGTTTCTTCATGTTTTGCCATTCTCAAACCCTCTCTGCCCGGGGCAAAGCAGCATGCGCCCTCTCTAATGTCTAATTCCCCCCCTCCCCCCCAATCCCCTTCAACGAGAGCGCGAGAAGTCTCTCCTCCTACTCATCACACTCTCTTTATTTAATATTTCTTTTCCATTTTCCTTTGAACGGCGGCCTGGTTGACGCCGCTCCTCGTCAGGACGAGGCCGGTCCGGCTGTAATTCATTTCTGACCGCTGGACGGACTATTGTAATATTTTTGTGCTCGACTGTTGTTTGGTTTTCTTCGGTCCCCGCGATATATCTCGCGTATCCCTCATAATCAACCCGCGAGCAGATCATCAAACATGATCCCCCTCGCTCTGGCCCTCGCCGGCCTGCTGGTCTCGCCGGCGCTCGCCACCAAAGCCATCCTCCGCTGCGAAGACGTCCTCTCCCGGCCCTACGCCTCCGTCGCCGTCGACACGACCCTCACCCGCCGCCAGGATGATGGCTCGGACTCGGAGGACGAGCAGACAACGCTGAACCCGGACGGCACCCTCAACATGACAAGCTTCTCCGCCGCCACGGACGAGGCCTGCCGCGCCGCCCTCAGCGAGATGGCACGCGCCTCCAGCCCCTCCGGCATGTCCATCTGCTTCAACCTACCCTCGCTCAACACCAGCGACGGCGTGTTCGAGGCTGACCTCCGGCTGTACCGCGTGTCGGAGCCGAGGGACGCGTGGGTGGCGGTCAACACGAGTGAGATTGACGTCAACGTCATGTTCCAGAACGCGAGGGTCGGTTCCGTCACCGAGGAGAGCGTCTCTGGTGTGGGACAGGTTGGCGAGCTTGCGGCGCGGGATGTGGATGGGAAGCCTGAGCTGGCGGCGCGACAGGATGGCGGGCAGCAGCAGCAGCAGCAGCAGCAGGCGGATCTGCCTGTGCTGATGCAGTCGTATATGCTTGTCGGACAGATTAACCAGTCCAAGATGTCTGACAACATGACAATGTGAGTAACGGACTCCCGACTGAACGCCCAACAAGTATTCTGACAAGAGCCATATAGGAACACCCTCGAAACCCTGCTGATGCCCTCCCTGGGCCTCACAGCCCCCACACCCTCCCGCAACCTCACAACCACCCTATCCCCCAACGAGGCCTCCTTCCTCACCGGCGTCTTCTCCGACAACGCCCCGCTATCCGACTACGCCATCGCGAAAGCCGCCGTGGACGCGCAGCTCCGCCGCCTCGAGAACGCCACTGGCACAGAGCCCGAGGTCGCCTTCGTCCTGCCTGGGACCCAGATCCTCATCTTCCCCATCGGCCTCGTCATCACGGGGACCTGGGCGCTGCTGGGCATCGCGGCCTATGGGTGGGGGACTGTGGAGCGCATGCAGTTTAGGAGCATGTATAAAGAAAGGGTGGGCATGGCGCATTCAATGGGGAGGAGGGTCGGGACGGGGATATGATCAGAGAGAGGAGAGGGGGTTTGAATTGGGGGCCGAGGCGCGGTCCAAATTCCGCCGCTGAGCACAGAGCCACGTGGAACGGAGCCATGTGTATTTGGAGGGAGGTTGATACCATTTCACCATCTACGGTTTAAAAACATCACAGTACTTCCATATGCAGGCATCATAGGCTTCTAGCTAAAACCAATATTAACAAACCAAACAAAACAAAAAGCATGCTCCATACACACCCAACCCAAACTCCCCAGCCACACACATATTCTCGCCCTCATTGTTGAATCGTAACCACGCCTTGCCAAACCACACCAACCTAAGCAAAAATCTTGCTCTCGCCAGTCCTCATCCTCCCCCTACACCACAGCAAACATTCCGTAAACACCATATACAGACCCGTCACCGCCCAGCAGGACAGAATAACACCGAGTCCGGCCAGTAACCGCGCGTCCACGATGCTCCTCGTCAGCGCCCCTCTCACGGCGTCGTTCATCATTAGCCATCCGAAGATGGGCACGAGTTGTTCCGGCTGTGCCCCTTTAGTCGAAAGGGAGGCGGGCGTCAGCTGGCCCTGAACCTTGCCTGTCCGCTCCCGCTCGTTCTCGGCAATGGTGTCGGCCATGCGCCAGGCGACCTTGTTGTTGATCTTCTCCCAGGTCGCCTCAGAGGCAGCCGCGCGCGACGCGACGGCCATCTGCGCGCGCAGGGCGTGATCGCACGCGAGTTTCGTGGCCTTGGCGACAAATCCATCGAGATCGTCCGGCGGGACAAGGAACCCCGTCTCTCCGTGCTGGACAATGTCTGACGGGCCGCCCTCATCACGCGCGACGACGGGGACGCCGCTCGCCATGGACTCAAGGACGACGAGGCCGAACGTCTCTGTGACGGAGCAGTGGAGGAAGACATCGCCGCAGGCATAGGCCTCTGCCAGGTCCTCTCCGACCTTGAACCCCGTGAAGATGACATTGCCCTGCTTCCGGAGAGGGTCAAATATGCCCTGCACCTCCTTTTCGACGTCCGGGTTTCGGTTCCCGCCCACGATGAGGAGCTTAAACGGCAGTCCCCGCGCGTCCATCTCTTTGGCCGCCCTGGCGAGAAAATCAAAGCCCTTCTCGCCCGCTATGCGGGACACGGTGACAAAGATGATCTCACCATTCGGCGCGATCTGCCTCCGCAGGTCTTCACGCCTCCTACTCGGGTTAAACATCTCCGTGTTGACGCCGCGCGTGAGAAGCTCCATCTTCTCCTCCTGGACCCTCTGGCCAGCCAGGTATCGCTTCACATAGTGCGAAGGGTAGAAAATGGTCTTGATGGACGAGTGGCGGAACAGGAAGCTCTGGACCGTGTCGAAGGCCAGGGCGGCGAGGTGGCTGAGCGGGGCGGGGAAGAGGATCCGGCAGTATCCGGCCAGATCGGTCTGGAAGTTGCAGATGATAGGGATCTGCCTCTCCGCTGGCTGCTGGCGGACCTGCAGCATAACCTGGAAGCCCAGGCTGGCTGGTGAAGCTAGGTAGATGAGGTCCGGCGATGCATCGAGACCGAATGTTCGTGAGTACAAGGTGGAGTTCCGGACCGGGTAGACTATTGAGAGCTCGGGGTTGAAAGGGAGAGGGTAGCCCGTTACTCGCATCTCTGGCTGGGGTTTGTCGGCGGGAGACAATGACCGGGACGGCGGTGGGGTGAAGGTGTTGTGCTGGGTGTGGTTGTGAGGTGCGACGACGGCGACCTGAGCACCGTTATCTCGCAGGTGGTTGACGAGCATGAGCGTCGTGCGGCTCACGCCGTTGACCGGGCCAAATGACTCGGTACATAGTAGGATGCGTTTTCCCCGGAGGAGAGCCGGGAACTGCGACAGGTGGTGGTCGGGGTATGGCCGTGAGGCCTGCGACGGCTTACAAGACATGATGTCCCGGATTTCGCAAAACAAGTTCGCCAAAGCGTTCTCACGATGAGTTTGTTAGCTCTCATGGTTTAAGATGTCCGGTGTGAAGACACCGTCCCGTCTATGTATGTCTTTGGAGGATGTGTGCAATCGTGCAGCAACAAGTTAGAAGTTATCACACGTGCACGAAGAAGTGGCTCGGACGGCCGTATAGTCTGGTGGAAGTAGCTCGTGGCCACATAGTACGATCTGAGGTAGGATCGGAAAGTGGCAATAGCAGAGGGAGTGGCAGCCACGGGTACCGGCAGTTCAACCCCGTTCGCTGAAGGGCAGGATCCGGCGGAGGAGGGGGATCGCCGGCATCGCTGCGAAGAGGCATACAGAGGATGAACCTACCATACCTTACCGAGGAAAGCGTTTCTATAAGGATCCCGCGATCTCAGATGACCATAGTTCCACGCTGGTAGAAGTACAACCAGTACCTGTGAGGACCCATGCCCAAGGTAGGCTGAGAGAACCTGCTGACCACTTGCCGGCGTCGGAGCGTGTGTCCTCGCCTGCGGATACTCACGGATGCCTGATTGCTGCTTAAATCTCCAATAGAAGTTCCCGCTGGGGCGGTATGAAGCTTCTGAGGTGATTGTGTCTGCCCCTCCAAACGAGCAATCTGGAAGACATGTAGTTGAGCGCTGGCGAATCAGATGTGGGGATGCGGCCACAAGGAGCAGATGCATCCTTCGATAAGGTCAATGCTACCGCCACTGATGAGCGCCAGAAAGGGCAGCATCAGGGCCCGTGCCGCCCGGTTCGGTATGTTATAGGCTCCGCTCCTTCTGCTGGTGTTGCAAACCCGGCAACAGTGGCCGTGGCCATTGGGGGGCCTCTGTCCCGAATCAACGCTGGTTCAGGGTCGGCGAGGTCCCCCCAACCGCCAACTGGATTCGGAGGAAGCCGGGGCCTGGCTTGCCGGAAGCGGGTTTGTCGTGTATTCGTGTATCCTGCATGAGTACTCCGTAGATGCCTCCTTGTGGTCGGTGAGCGTCGGGTACGAGGACGTGATGTGTTGACGGCACTGGTGTAGCAAAGTGCGTGAATTGTGGAAGTGAATTATGTGCTGGTGGAGTTGGGAGATGGAGTGCCAGAATCCAAATTACCCCTCGCCGCTCGGTGCACAGAATGTGGTGGCGGCTAGATGGAGGCTTGTCGGGAAACTGCGGCCCATCTGTCAATCCCTGTTATTGCGAGCTTTAGGAAGGCGCCGCCGAGGAAAGAAGAGTCTCCCAAGCGCCAGCCTTTAGATACTTCTTTTGTCGGTCGTCATAATGTTATAAATAGAGGTAACCACCTGAGGTAACCACAGCTGAGCCGATGCTTCTCGCCAACCCCGCTGCCACGCTGCATACTTAAGTACCTACTATCGTTAGTAAGTACGTCAGTGCTAGTACTTATACCTACCGGTGGTACGGATGACTCCGGAATCCTGACCTGGCTCAAGGTGGTCTGCTGGGAAGTTGCAAGTTAGCTCCCAATTAGGTATCCGTAATGATAATATCCACTACGCTCCTGATCCCATCCCCGAACCGACAACTCCTCATACGGGCCAGATAATGGAGATCGCGAGAAGAATGTCGCAGAGCATGATGTATCCGCCAATTGCGAGACGACGTTTCGTCAGCTACTACCTACGAGTATTCCCTACCTACCGGTACTACGTACAACCCTACTAGTACTTGTAGTACTACTACAGAACTAGTAGTATTATTGCTGACCCTGTGGGGGAGCCGGAGAGGCAGGTGCGACTTGGCGGTGGTTGCGCAGCGGGTCTTGCGCCATCACGCCATCGATAAACGATGCAGGAACGGAGTGTCTCACATTTCGCTGGAAGAACGCGCATCCCCTGTGTCTGGACAGAGCATCCGTACCGTACGAGTACATCCGCATCTGCATCTGCGACAGCCCGTTTGCTTGCGTGCAGGAGCCAGCATACCTATACTTCATATGGAATCAAGGAGCACGACAGCCACATGCCTTAGTAGTCAGCCCAACTGTACACCACGACATGAGTCGCAAGAGCCTAAAGCTGGCGGGGACTGGTCCCTGGACTAATGGATGTACACACGTAAAAGCCGCGGGGCCGCGTGCGGCTTCAGGGGGGGCGGCGCCGCGGGACGCGCAAACAACAATGTCACTCATGTCCAACCCCTGGCGACGCCTGCAAGCGCCAGTAGTAGTGTATTTACGAGTACCTACTCATATCCGTAATCCGTAGATCCATACCGTCTTCATCTGCAGGACAGGGCCGCTGTGCCTTACGAGTCCCGGCAGAATTATTCACCGCCTAAATTTTCCAGAGACCGCAACCACTGTAATTTCAAATCACACTCCGTTCCAGATTACCTGTGCCGAGTGCGGACCGGGAGAATCCACTGCGCTGAATGCTGCCGCAATTGTTTGGTCGTTTCCATGTTCTGCTGATAAGTTTCTGGCGCCGGTGGTGCCCCTTTTGTTGGTCCCACGGTCCACCCCCGAGTCCCCGACAGCCATGAGGTCCTTTTGTGAAGTGGTGGCATCCCCAATCGTAGTGCTCACCCAAGAGTGGCGGTCCCCCTTGAACCCCAAAATTTTCCCCCCCTGCCCTAGTACCTAGCTTCTAAGTTCGTGACCTGGCCTCTTGAACATCTCCATATCAGCTTTCACACGAGAGAGTTCGAATTAAGGAAACGTCTGCGCCTTGCTTTTTGCATTCCGCTCTTTGCAGCATCCGTCGCTCGCTCCGGAATCGATACCCGACGCTCGCTACACAAGCACTGCATCCCTTCAGTACTCACTGACCGACGCAACGAAACCCCCCCCCCCCCCCCCCCCCCCCCCCCCCCCCCCGCATCCTGCATACCGCCAACCCCGTCGCGATGGCGTCTATTCCCGCGTCCGTGATCGACTCGGTCAAGAGCCTCGGGCTCAATGGCTCCACGAAGGAGACTAACGGCACTCTGGGCGATGTTGTCGTCAAGAACATCTGCTGTGTCGGCGCTGGCTATGTCGGTAAGTCGTCTGTCTCGCGCCCGCCCTGAAACTTGCCCTCCAAATGTGACTCTTGTGTCTCCGTCGCACCGGCGGTGAGGAGGCACACGCAGCGGATGTAGAGTTGTGTGTGCTGATATGTCTTCCCTCCGCCTCCAGGTGGCCCGACTGCCTCTGTAATCGCCTACCAGAATCCCCACATCAGGGTGACCGTCGTCGACCGCGACCAGACGCGCATCCGCCGCTGGAACTCGAAGCATCCTCCCATCTACGAGCCCGGTCTGCGCGACATTGTCCGCATCGCCCGCGATGGCGGCCGCAAGACGTCCTTCGGCAGCCAGGCCGAGACGGACGGTGACGACCTGACCATCTCGGAACGTCCTGCCAACCTCTTCTTCTCCACCGACGTTGGCAAGTGCATCGGCGAGGCCGACATTGTCCTCGTCGCCGTCAACACCCCCACCAAGTACCGTGGTGTTGGCGCCGGTAGCGCTACTGACATGACCGCCTTCGAGGCCGTCACCGGTGTTGTGGCCCAGTATGCCCGCGAGGGTGCCATCATCGTCGAGAAGAGCACCGTCCCTTGCCGGACCGCCCAGCTCGTCGCCGACACGGTATGTTGCTGCCACTTCCCATCAGATTAGGAGCATGCGTTTTCTAACCGTGGTGTCCAGCTCGCCATGCACCGCCCTGGTGTTCACTTTGAGATTCTCTCCAACCCCGAGTTCCTGGCTGCCGGTACCGCCGTCAATGACCTTCTCTACCCCGACCGCATCCTGATCGGTTCCGCCCCCACCCCCTCTGGCAAGAAGGCCGCCGAGGCCCTGGTCGGCGTCTACGCCGCCTGGGTCCCCCGTGAGCGCATCCTGACCACCAACGTGTGGTCCTCCGAGCTGGCCAAGCTTGTCGCCAACTCCATGCTGGCCCAGCGCGTCTCCAGCATCAACTCCATCTCCGCCGTGTGCGAGCAGACTGGCGCTGATGTCGATGAGGTTGCCCGTGCTGTCGGCGTCGATCCCCGCATCGGCAACAAGTTCCTCGTCGCCGGTATTGGCTTTGGTGGCAGCTGCTTCAAGAAGGACGTCCTCAACCTTGTCTACCTCGCGGACACTATGGGTCTCCCCGAGGTTGGCGAGTACTGGCGTCAGGTTGTCAAGATGAACGAGTATGCCCGTGACCGTTTCACCAACCGCATCATCAAGTGCCTCAACAACACTCTGGTCGGTAAGAAGGTCACCATCCTCGGCTTCGCCTTCAAGAAGAACACCTCGGACACCCGTGAGGCTCCCGCCCTCGAGATGATCAAGACTCTCCTCGAGGAGCGCCCCCGTGAGATCTCCGTCTTCGACCCCTGCTGCAACCCCCTGGTCATCAAGGAGGAGATCAAGACCCTCCTGGGCCCCATCGCCGACCAGGGCAACATCGCCGTCTACGGCAATGCCGTCGATGCCTGCAAGGGCAGCACTGCCGTCGTCATCGCCACCGAGTTCGACGAGTTCCGCAACCAGCCTGCGCCCGCGCCTCCCAGAGCTCCTGTCGGGCCACCCCCCAAGCTGATCGGCCGCAAGCCCAACCCCAAGGCTGACCCCCGTCCCTTCGATGGTACCGGGCCCACTGAGAACGACATCCTCGCCCTCCACAAGCACCTCGTCCAGCGTGCCGGCGAGGACAACGACGACCCGCTGGACCGCTACCTTGCCGAGCCCGACTGCCCCGAGGACTGCCCCGACTGCATCCAGCACCGCGAGAGCAAGGAGACGGGCTTCGCCACTGGCATGGGCAGCGCCGAGGAGTACAAGCCCAAGGAGCGGATAGACTGGGTCAGCATCGCCGAGAACATGGCCAAGCCGCGCTGGGTGTTTGACGGCCGTGGCGTTATCGACTCCCGCGAGATGGTCAAGCTGGGCGTCCGCGTCGAGAGTGTCGGCCGCCAGCACGCCTTCTAAACAGAAGGGGTGGAGACGTACAAGCGGGCAGCACATCGAATCTAACGAGTTGAACGGATGAGACGGCCGCACGCAGAGATAGGGGGAAAAGGGGGACCAATTCACCCATTGCTATTCTGTCGACGTTTTAATATGCACGAGTGCGGAGTTTTGATTTTTTAAGAGTTTTCTTGGGAGGAAGTTTTATCATTGGGAGGATGGTTGTGGGAGGATTGAATTGATGCATGGTGGTGAAGGATAGGATGGAATTGGAACATTTAGACGGTTTTATTTTCAACGAAAGGGAATGTTGGGGCAGTTCAGATTGCAGATCTAGATAGTTTTTCTTCCGGGGGAGAATCTAAGGATTCTTTCAACGCAACCCGACCAATATTTAGATGGGTCTTAATTCTAGTCTTTGGAGCATCACTACTCGGACTATAGTAGCACAATGATTAACTTGCATGTGTGTATTGGAGTATGTTTACTGTGTATTATATATGTACTACTAGTATTGTATATACCTATATTGTAAGTGTACTGGTTGTCTATGTTCATTCTCCCGTGAACTGCAAGTAGCTAAACATAATTCTAGGTAATGGCCATTGACCACATGTCTATCCGTGAGCTCTTAAACGGGATGCAGGCTCGGGTATATGATAATTACCTGTATGAGGACATCGGGCAATGTTGCTTTTGGTCAGGAAGCTGTTGTGAATGTACGATGGTGGTGCAGTGGCTGAGGACATACTAGCGTTACTTCTTCGGTCGAGGGGTGGAACTATCTTACACTACGATAGTTTTGCCATAATCCTTATAGTATCTCTAAATCTTTTGGATTGATTCGTTTAGCTGCTTCTCTACAAGGGTTCGAATTAAACAGTGTAACTTTGTTGTCTGGGTACCATGCTCTTGCCATCACGGCCAGCATGTACCGGGTAGGTCGTAACCGCCTTCGTCCGACAGGGTGGTTGTGCCTCGCGGAATTCATCCTGTCGCGGCGGAGATACTGAGACTTATAAGCACCCATTGGAAACGTGATATGTGCGATGCAATTGAGGTAGACAACCAGGCGTTCGCATCTCGCCCAGTCACGGCTCTTATGCTGCTTGCCTCCTAACTCCGAAGTGTTAGCCGCGGTGTAAGCCGACAGCTAATGCCAAGCCATCTCGACAAGACATAAAAGGCACCCAAGGCAATTGTAGTCAAATGTCACATAGATGCCTACAGGGGAAACTCATTAAATAAAGTATACAACATGACTGGCCTGGCCTCACCATTACTATACCACGGCAAGACAGAAGTGGGGAAAAAAAAAGCATGGATCTCATCGTCACCGGCGAGACGGGTCTGGTGGGCTCAGCCGCATCTAGAGGCCATGCTCCGAACCAAAGACATCACCAAGATCAGCATCCTCAGCAGGCGGCCCGTGCCCATGGCTGACGACCGTGGGGATCAGCGCGTCAACGTCATCATCCACCACGGCTACGAAAGCGACGGTTCAGCACTGCTCGAGCAACTCCGGGGAGCCGGCGCCTGCGTGTAGGGCACAAGGCATAAGCCAGACCCAGGTCAACGCCCAAGAGTACGTCAAGATCACAAAGAAATCCCCCCTGGCGGCGGCTCGGGCTTTCCCCGCGATAACCCTGGCGGAGGAGGAGGAGGAGGACGACGACGACGACAAGAGGCCGTTCCGGTTCATCTACGTGTCCGGCTCTGGAGCGACGCAGCAGCCAGGGCGGTTCACTCTTCTTTGCGCGGGTGAAGGGCGAGACGGAGGCGCCGCTGGCGGACATGCCAACGGAGCTGGCGGGGAGACTGCAGGCGGACTCGGTGCGTCCCTGTTTCGTCGAGGCGAGGGACCATGACGCTATTAGAGCCTATATCCCGCATCGGGTATGGTTGCGAGGCCTCAATGGGACCGCTGGCGAAGTGTTCTCAAGGGCTGGCACTCGTCGACGCCGTCCCTGGGGTATTGCCTGGCGCAGATGGCCATGGAGAGGCTGGATGATAGGATTCAGAGCGATGGAGCGTTTAGGCTGGACAGGTCGTGGATGCTGCAGAATTGGGGGATGAGGAGGGTGATGGGGTTGTTGTGATGTTGAGCAGCAAGTACACACTACCTACGGGTACTGAACCAGCATGACGTTCCGGCGAGGCATTTCGACTTGGGAGTCCCTGTAGCATAGGTAGCCTGTTTGTTTGACAGTTCAGATCTGCCGTTTCGTGCACCGCACCGAGATCGGACCTGTCCGTCCTGTTCCCTCGAACCGAACCTGAAGCCTGAAAGGGTTCTGAAAGAGTCGGTCGATCTGGGAGGTGGTCGCGTTCCATCGAACATACTTAAAAGGCCTTGGCGAGGCCGATTGGCGACGGATGCGGTTGATGAGATGCTGCTTGCTGGAGTAATTTCCGGATAGAGTGTTCTTGACGAAGAGGGGAGGAAAGAGGCATCTGGACAGCCCCTTGACCATTGGGGGATATTGTCGGTACAATTAGGTAAGGTAAGGTACGCGTACCTGAGTGAATACAACAATGGCCGTGCTGCAATTGCCTGGCACCTTATCAATCGTCTCTGTGAGACAGATATGGCAAGAGGACGTCACGTGAACACACCCGCGCTCGTGTCTGACACGTCGCCCAACTCACCCCCCAACACCCCACCGGCACCAACTCTGCTACCTTACCTGATCCAGCCAACCACCCGCCACGGCTTCATCAAGCGATGCATAATCCATCCCCGGCAACCTGTGTCAACAGGATATGGGTTCCGCATTCGGTCTGGCCATTGAGCCTAAACCTTTTTCTTGACCCCAATGGTCAATTGAATGTCCCGTGGAACGCGCCGAGAGATAAGACATCAAGCGATGACGCCTACCGCAAACGGCTGGTGGTTCACGAACTGCGGGTCTGCTGCAACACGCAACCCCGTCAAGTGGCGGGTTGAGCTTCCAAGAGAGCTAGCTACCGCTTGCTCTCGGCATTGAAGCACCAGCTGCTGGATTGGCCCAAGGGGTTCATCTAGATCCGGGACCGTCGACCTCATGCTATCGTTGCACACCTAGGTCCTCGAACTCCGCTTTCGGCTTCCATCGAAGAGTTGGGACGACTTCCATCCGTGCCAAGATGCCCCTATTCTGCGCAAAAGTTTCTGAATTGGAATGCAGCTTCCTGGGAACAACTGGTTGTGGCTCTTGCACGCATCCATCTTCTCTACCTCAGTACCCATAAGGATCCACCCGTGGACTCGACGAGGTTATCGAGGTTACGGCCTGGCATGTTGGCCTATATCGACTCTGAACAAGGCAGCTCTACCCCAGATGTGCGCTTGTAGGACGTTTGGATGCTTGAATCCGTCGAGTGCATCGCGTTCTGGACCAGCCTGCGGGACAAACTTCCTTTGGTGGCATTCCTGACCTTTTGTGTCCGCAGCTCCCGCAGCATCACCATCGGCCCATTGGCTTGGCTGCCGCAAGCAGCAATAGCCACCGCAGCAATAGTCACTGCCATGCCTCACATCGTGTATATAAACTAAGAATCATCAAAGTATCAGATTTGCTAATCATAAGCAATTATCTTCTAGTTGACACGTTTCGGTCTTTACCAGCTGTGCTTCTCCTTATTCTGCAGGGACCAAGTTGCCTGCTGCGTTAGTCTTGCAACATGACGAGTAACCGGAACTCGACGAGGGCCGCTTTGCTGGCCTCACTGCTGGCGGCCCAGACATATGCTCAGCGGACAGTCACCGTTGAGGTGACTACCTACCTCGACCTCGGCGTGTGTCGTGATGCATGCGCCTCTCAGACGGCCACGGCACCCGGCCCCGACAATGGTGTTGGTAACGATGGCGCCAACGGAGCCGTTACCACGACGCTGGACGGTGCCGGCGCCGGCGATCCACGAATCACTCTCCCACCACTTGTACCTGGCGGCCCTTCGACCGTCGTCATTGGTACTCACGGCTTCCAGGACAACATTCCCACCGTCACATTTCCTGGTGCCGATGGTGCCGATCCCACTTACACTGTCCTACCGACAGGAGCTGGCCAGTCCCCCATCGCCTACGTTGTCGACAATGGCGACCTAGGGGCTCTGCCTACTGCTACATTCGTCGTCCCCGGTGCGGATGTAAACGACCCCCGGACTACGATCCCCGCCACTCTGCCAGGAGAAGACGACATCGTTATCGTCGGCAGAACAGGAGGCCTGAACCAATTCGACGACGGCCCCAATGTCGGCATTCTGACCGGCCCCGTCCCCGAGGCCCCTGGACCGGGAGACTCGGGCAGTGGAGAGCCTGGCGACGGCTCATCCGCCGACGGGCAGCCAAACGACGGCTCATCCCCCGACGGGCAGCCAAACGACGGTGGCCCTCACCCCTCTCTGCCCGACACTGACCGCGATGGCGTACCCGACCTTGGCGCCGGCGTCGGCCTCGACATGGATGGCGATGGGAAGCCTGATGTCGGTGTTGGCGGCGGCCCGATCGCCGTAGACCGCGACGGTGATGGCGTCCCCGACGGCCTCGCCCCCAACGATGGCCCGGATACGAATGGCGACGGCATTCCTGATGGATCACCTGGTGAGGATGGTGGCTCCGGAGACGGAAACAATGGCACGCCTCCTCCTGGGGACGGCGCAGGCGTTGGGGATGTGGACACACCTCCTGCCGGCGACGGAGGAAACGGCACGCCTCCTGGAGGCGACGGTGGCTCCGGCGACGGGGGCAACAGAGGCCCTCCTGGAGGTGAAGGAGATGACGGAACCCCTCCTGGTGGCGGCGGAGATGACGGGAACCCTGACGACGGGTCTGGTGACGGTGGCTCCGGCGGAAACACTGACGATGGTTCTGGCGATGGAGGATCCGGCGGAAACACTGACGATGGTTCTGACGATGGAGGCTCCGGCGACGGAGGCTCTGGTGATGGAGGCTCTGGCGGAAACACTGACGACGGTTCTGGCGGCGGTGGCTCCGGCGATGATGGCTCTGGTGACGGAGGCTCTGGTGATGATGGAGGCTCTGGTGATGATGGAGGCTCTGGTGATGATGGAGGCTC
>JPKY01000141.1:0-24624 GCA_000769265.1 Hapsidospora chrysogenum ATCC 11550
GGGGGGGGGGGAGGCCGCCGGCAATGACTTGTTGCAGGTCAAAGGAGTGAAGACCACGACCATGGAAATGCTCAAAGAAGCCGGTATCAATACTATTCGGCGGTTACTTGAGACGCCGTGACGTACCATCCACAGCGTACTCCTGGTTGTAGAAGGTGAGGCTGGGAGGCTGTTGGTGACCGGGTGGTACGATGTCCGGACAATCGAGAAAAGCAGCAGAGTGATGATGACATTTGGAGGTTGAGGAGGCAGAATGGATAAATATAACCCGTATGTGGGATGTTGTTGTTGGAACAAAGGTTCAGACCCGGTCCATCGATTGGAGATATTTCGCACGAGGCCACGAACCTGTAAGTAGCACCTACTGAGTCAAGGGCTCTGGCGACCTTTGGTTGAGCGACCAGGCCATTTCGTTATTGGCTCAGCGATATAAACGGCGCCAAAGAAATGCAGCGAACCTGGTCGAGATCAACCGTGTCCACCTCGTAGCTGAAGCGTGATGCGAGTCGTGACTGGTGTCCAGGTCCAATTTAATGCCTTCGATCCACTCCATGGTAGGATTGTACGAGTAGACCAAGATCCTGAACATTGCTCCAAGGCCAGATCGAGAACGAACGGGGCGAAAAAGGAGCCGAGGTGAGGTGGGCTGCAGCCTGGAGGCGCGATGCTTATGAGTTCGAGACCCTGGTTGCTTGGCATCCTCGCGCGCGTCTCGGCCTGTCCCCATAAGCGTCGAGGCCGTCCGCCTCGGGAGCTGGGCCATTGGGGGTCATTCCGCTCCTTGGGACCTTGGACCTGTCACTTGAGAGGCCACTTGGCTCAGCTCCTTTCAGAGCTGCTTACCTTACCTCCCATCGCCGGAATCGACCAACACCATCTCAGCCAAACGCGATGCTGGTCTCCGTCCTGCTCGCCCTCGTCGCACTCCTCGATTTCTCAGCAGCCCAAACGACAGGAAAGAGGACCCAGAAGGGCGCGCAAAAGAACCTCCTCACCCCTGACACGACCACCACCGCGAAACCCAGCAAGACCACCACCAACAACAACGCGCTGGGCTTCGCCAACGCCGTCAACGACGCGTGCTACTCCAGCGAAGAAACCTGCGACGGCCTCTGGTGCATCCCCGACGGCGAGGTATGCTGCGGCGACGGCAACGGCGCCTTCTGCGGCGAGGGCACCTACTGCACGCCCGACGGGTGCTGTCCCGAGGGTAGCACGTGCCGGGGCGGGTTCGACGACGACGCGGGTGGGGCCCGGTGCGGCGAGGGGCTGGAGTTGTGCGGCGATGGGTATTGCATACCGGCGGGTGCGGTGTGCTGCGGTGAGAGTGGGAGTTACTGCGAGGAGGGCGAGGTGTGCACGGATGATGGGTTCTGCGATGGGGGTAGTGGATGTCGTGACGGGCAGGAGGGGTGTGACGACGGGTGTATGCCCGAGGGTGGTGTGTGTTGCGATAATGGGCGTTACTGTCCTCGCGGGATGGTCTGTGAGGGTGGAGGCTCGTGTTCTTCGCGGAGCGGTGATGGCGATGATAATGACGAGGTTTCAAGGTTGAGTGCTAGTCCGACGGGGGAAGAGAGGTCGACTTATTCTCTGGGTCCTGACCCCGATGGGGTCTCCGATGTCGATGCGGTAGGGGATAAGGATGATGGTGCTCGGAAAGCCGGTGGTAATAATGAGGAGGGGGAGGAGGACGAGGACGGCGCTGACGATGATGATGATGATGATGATGATGGTGCTGGGAGTATACGGGTCCCAAGTCTGCTTGCTGGCTTCGTCGCCAGCGGCATCGCGCTTGTTCTATAAGCCGGCATACAACACGGAAACAAATAATGTGAGGAGCGTTCAGACTCGATACGACATACATTTAATTCATCCTCCTACCTCGTTCGAGCAAAACATCAGAAGTAGGTGAACGTGACACAAACGGGACGGTTATCACTAGTGGTACATTTTAAGATACATACTTACAGCGCTCGAGGCTCAGCGCTCCTGTAGAGATGTGTATATACCCCTCCTCCAGCAAAGAATCGAGATGAGATATAACAACCCCTTTGAATAACTCACACGTTCGAACGCCTTGTGTGCTCTTTCTCACCTCCTCCCCTCTCCAACAAACTCAAAGTACAGCATCACCTATCACCCGCAGTCTGGTTGAAGCCCTCAATGACCGTCTCCTTCATCTGTCGTTTCCGGCCCTCCTCTGACAAGTTGCTCGACTTGGCCGCATTCTCCCCTTCGCTGTTCGGTTCCACGACCTTCTTGGCCAGCGCCTTGGCCTGCGCCTCGTTGACCTTGCCGTAGACGCTGAGGCCCGAGGCGATCATACCCCCAATGTCACCGACATTGCCAGGCACGACAACAGCAGTGCCCTCCTTGGCCAGCTTGCCAAACGCGTCGACATACTTCTCCGCCACCGTGAGGCTAACGGCACTATGCGCGCCAGCCTGTCCATTCGTGATGCTCCGGGCGACAGCATCGATCCCCGAGGCCGTGGCCTTGGCACGCAGCAGGATGGACTCGGACTCACCCTCCGCCATGTTGATCCTCTCCGCCCTCAGCGCCTCCGACGCCAGGATGACGCTCTGCTTCTTTCCCTCGGCGATGTTGATGGCGCTCTGCCGCTGACCCTCCGAGTCGAGGATCTCGGCGCGCTTGGACCGCTCGGCCGTGACCTGGCGGTGCATCGCCTCGACGACGGCGGCGGGCGCGTGGATGTCGCGGATCTCGTACCGCAGGCAGGTCACGCCCCAGGCCTCGGCGGCGTCGTTGATGGCGGCGGTGATGTTGGTGTTGAGGGCAGCGCGCTCCTTGAGGACGTGGTCGAGCGTGAGCTGGCCGATTTCGGAGCGCATGGTTGTCTGCGCGAGCTGGGAGATGGCGTACTCGGCATCCTCGACACCATAGCTGCGCACGGATTAGAGAGGCCTATTATCAATCGGAAGGAGGAGGGTAAAGAAAAAAAAAAAGAAAAGAAAAGAAAAGGGACGCACCTCGCCTTGTAGGCATCAAAGACCCGGGTATACAGCACGCCGTCCAGTTCGAGGGTGACGTTGTCGGCAGTGATGGCGCTCTGCTTGGGAATCTCAATGGCCACCTCCTTCAGACTCTTGACATAGGCAATGCGATCGATGAACGGCATAAGAATAGCCAGGCCGGGATCGAGGATGCGGTGGAACTTGCCCATGCGCTCGACAATCCACGCCGTCTGCTGCGGCACGAAGCGCACAACCGTGTTGGCCGGCAGCCGCGGCTTCTGGAAGTATGTCGGCAGGGGACCCGTGGGGGAGAAGCCGCCGCCCTGGGGACCGGAGGCGAGGGCAGAGCTGGCCGAGTTGATGAACAGCCGGGTCGCGGCCGGCGCGGAGAGGAGCACGCTCAGCTGCTGCGGAGCGGCGTGGCGTGTTCGCAGTAGCTGGGGCCGCAGAGGAGCCCGGAGGGCGGTGGCGCGGGTCAATTGGGACGCCATTGTGGGAGGTGCGGTCGTGGGTGAAGCTCTCCCTCCGCCGTCCGACACCGCACGGAAGATCGGTGGCGTGGCTTGTTGTTGTTGTTCTGTTCTGGCGGAGGACGGGGGGAAAGTCGACGAGTTGAGGGAAGACGAGGGAGTTTGGATGACGACGGGCAGGGCAGAGCTTTGCTGTCTCCCGAGTCTGCTGTACGAGTTTCGCGGTAGGGATTGGAAGGGACAATCGCACCTGAGGCCGAAAAGCCGACATTTATCCGCCCCCGATGATGATGCACGTCACTGAAACCTGCATAAGTTTGCTGGCCACGGTACGGCGGTGGGGAGCCGGGGTTGCTGAACGCTGGGTTGCTGAATGCTGTCTGCCCGGTGATGCCCCGCGATCGAAACCACCCCCCCGAAGCCCGTCCGACATTCCACGACGCCATCATCGCCCACCGCCCCCATCGCCATCCAGTCACTCTTTGCCCGTTTTTGCTCTCCTTTCGACTTTCCCCTGATAACACGCCTGCCACACTCCTCCATCTCTTCCCTTCTCGCCCGCCTACACCTCGGTGCTTCCCTCTCCACCCGATAACACACAACCGACCAGCACGGAACCATGGGCGCCGTCGTCCCCCGCAACTTCCGCCTCCTCGAGGAGCTCGAGAAAGGCGAGAAAGGTCTCGGCGCAGAGGCCTGCAGCTACGGTCTCGAGGACTCGGGCGATCTCCTCATGAGCAACTGGAACGGCACCATCCTCGGTCCTCCCCACGTGCGTCCCGCCCCCTAATCTCCCATCATCCATCACCCCAAACTCTTAATACCTTACCAAACCACACGCCCCTCGTCTTTCCTCCTCCTTGCCCCCCCCACCCCACTCCCAGCGGAAAGATATACCGCTGACACGCAGGATGGCAGTCGGTCCACGAGAACCGCATCTACAGCGTCAAGATGCACTGCGGCGAGAAATACCCCGACGAGCCGCCCACCATCCAGTTCGTCAGCCAGGTCAACCTGCCCGCCGTGAACCCCAATAACGGGCTCGTCGACCCCAAGATGCTGCCCTGCCTTGCGCAGTGGAAGAGGGAGAACACCATGGAGACTGTCCTCATTGAGCTGCGGAGGTACTCTCCCATAACCCCTTCCCAGATATATATGTCGCGTGGGTCAGTTGCTGATGAATAGGAAACAGGTATATGGCTGCGCCGGGGAATAAGGCCCTCCCACAGCCGCGTGAAGGGACTACGTATTCATAGATGATCCAGGAACCGGGGACATACGCCGAGGTTGAGAGGGGACGAACACGCAGAATAGTGGGAAGACGGAGACAGATGGGGGCCGGGGGTGATAACTGCATATGCACAGGGATGGATGGGTGGCGTCACTGGGGTTTTCTAGCAACCAGCTTTCCAAGACCTATTCGATCACATTTAACGATAAGAGTCTCGCCAAGCTGGCCGACTACTACTAACTACTACCCAGGAGTCTATACATCAACCCGCCACGTCTATGCAACCAAGAATAAATCGTACATTACTAGTTCTTACTCCCACCTTCGTATCTCTACATCCCCTCGCGATGTTGATATCGTCCCATCTCGACAAGCCATCCCAACCTTCGCGAACAAAATAAATAAATAAAAAGAGACCCTCCAACCACCCCATCCCTCACCACATTACCTGTATAATGGCTCGTATAGGTCATAAAAAAAACGGTGTCCCAGATAAAGGAAAAAGACGCCAGCCTTTCCCCATCTTCCATCCCAACATGAGAAATAAAGCTGTTGACCAAGCGTTGGCCTCGTGATTAGTTGTAGGGTCCGTCCTCAGACAAAAGAAGTTGCCGTCTCAAAATAATTCACTCCCTGTGGGAGCCGTCATCGGAGTGTGTTGACTTGCCAGCCCACGACCACTCTCCAAAGTCCGCCTGCGGTGGTCCAAACGCACTCAGCCGCGCGCCCTGCTTGTTGTGCTTCTTGGTCGGCACCGCAGGAAAGGCACCCGTCAGCGGCGAGATGGGGCTATCCGGTCGGGGCACACCATGATCGTAGTCCGCCTCGGGACGCTTCGGCTGGTGGCGTGGCGCCGGTAGTAGTGTCGGCTCCTCCTCCATGATAGGGTACTGTAGATCTCGGCCTGTCGATCTGTCTCTTGCGAATTTGCTCTCCAAGGTGGAACGCTGGCGGCGGGATGAGCTGTGCGACCTGACGTTACCGAGGGCGTCGCGAGAGCTGGCCCGTGACGAGGAGCGCTTTACGTAGCCGAGGGTGTTAGACCTTGTAAGTTTCTCGCTGACCCCGGGAGCGGGAGAAACGCCGTGATCGGTATGTGGCGGTACGTGGCTCCTCCTCGTCTCTCGGCTCGAATTCTCGCGGACGCTTGTGTTTCTGGATAGATCCCTGGACGACTGTTGAGATGAAGGCGGGGGCGATAGCAGATGGCCAGAGTCATCCACCGTGCGCGATGCTGAGCGACTCATCTTGGAATCATCACCTTCATCACCGGGGAGGGGTAGTTCGATCATCGAAGAAGACGATGAGAACGTTTGTCGACTGTCCCTCGAAGCCATCCTCGTATTCTTAGGAGGCGCAGGGAAGCCAAAGTTGAACGTCTCCTCGGTGATAGTAGCCTCGGACGGGTTCGTCTGGTGTCCTCTCCTCGGCGGCTGCTTCTGCAGCTCCGACACATCCTCGTCCGATCTGGGCGGGCTGTTCCTACGCATCACCTCTCGTTTCTGTCGGAGGGCCTGGATGAGCATCTGCTCCTGGCGGGTCAGGCCCATGAAGTGCTCGTGGGCGCCCTCCATTGATTCTGGTGCGTGGATGTACCGGTCCATGGTGGTGGGGCTTATGGGTGGTGTCGGCTCCGCTGTGTTCACAGGTGGCGGTATGGCGGATTCGTGACGCACAACCAGTTCTGGCTCATCATACTCCAGGTCAGAGTCGTTATCGGTGCCAGGCGCGGATTCGAGCTGACGCCCCTGAGCTGTCACCATAGTCACCGCACGCGCCTCTTGAATACCGTATCCCTCTTTTCCCTGCCACGTCATCGTCGTGCTCACGGACGAATTTGTCGTCGAGAGTGATAGGTTCGAGGGGGATACCGGGAGGCGTGAAGATTGGCCAGCCTGAGAACCGTCGCGAATGTTGAGCCTCGAGGACGCGGGGGATGTCGTCTGGCTAGAGAAGCGGCTAGGCATGGTGAGGAACCCGGCTGGCGCAGAGCTCATGCGTTTAAATGGGAGCGTCGATTCGCGACTCTGTAGGCTCTGGGCATCGTCTGCCATCCGAGGCGGAGAGTCAATGCTGCTAGTAGCGACAAGGCTGACCCCGTCTCTTGTCTTCTCAACCGGAGATGGGCGTCGGGTCGCCGGGGCGGTCAGCGCAGCGCTGTTCCCAGGTGAGTCCGTGCACCTGTCGGCTTCGTCATCTTCCTCGGAATCCGATGACAGCATCAGAATGCTCTTTTCCTGCAGGTCCGAAGTTTGGAAACTCTTGTCCGTCCGCCTGGATGCCTTCGATGTCCGTGTATGGCGGCTGGAGATGCTTGCGGCGTAGTCCGTTGGGGACTGGGCGTCGATCTTGATGGGTATGGGCTCGTAGATAGCTGGAGGAGGAGCGACAGAGTGAGGTGGATGGGTGAGAGGGGTAATGTGGCCGAGTTGGAAAGTACTATGGCTCCGCTGTGTGGAGTAGCTGCTGTGAGAGGAGAGACTCGTTAGGGTAGGGTGGCTGCTTAAAGGACCAGGTGTCTCCTCTTCTCGTTGCCGCAGCGGTTGTATTTGGTCGTGGAACGGGACTGCCGCATCCTCGTACAGGTTGGGAAGCCTGTCCATGTCCCTCTTGGGCTCCAGCGTTTCCTTAACCGGCTCTTCCTCAGCGTCCATGATCTGCGCAAATGACATCTGCTCGTAGTGGCGGTATAAACCCGGCAGCCCATCTAGCTTGCCAGTGCACGCCTCATGCTGAGCTGGACTTCGGTTGCCGCTTGTAACCGGGCGAGCCTGGTCATCTGGGCGTGGGGCCGACCTGAGACTCTCGAGTGTACGATGTTTCTGAATCCTCCGCCTCTGACGCTTGCTGCCATCAGTGGGAGACAGCGGTGACAGGATGGACGGTGACCGTGTCACAAAGTCGTTACCGAGCACAGGTCCATCCCAGTCGTTATCCTTTCCCCGGCTGCTTGGCTTGACCTGCGAGAGGTCAAGCTTGGCGGGCTTCTTTTTAGATTTGGAGACGGAGGCGGAGTAGGCGTTGTCTATATCCAGGAGCCTCTGGGCCTTGCAGGGAGGTCCCTTGGCTATGGCGGAAGAAGACGTCTGCTGGGAGACGGCAAGCGGTAGCTTCGCCTTGTCGTACCATGACCTGATGGTTGACGACGAGTGTTGCTCTCGAAGTTCCCTCGTGTACTCGGAATAGAGGTCATCCGACTCATCCAAGGGGTCGTTGGGCCGCAGTCTGTTCGGAACGATGTCGGATTCGTCGCCCCAGTCCCTGTCGGCTCGTTGTTTTGCCGACTCGCCTCTGCCTGAGCTATGCGCCGTACCGTCTGAAAGAGAGACACTGATGCCGGGGGTGGAGAGAGAGTCCCAAGCTCTGGGCGACGTCGAGTCGGTCGCAAACTGGGTGGCGCCGAGGACACGCTGGGCCTTGGTCAGAGGCTCGGAGGGCGGGACTGGCGGCGTCTGCTTCTTGCTGCGGCCGGGAATGGGGAAGGTGAACTTGGCCATGGTCGCCGTACCCCCGGCACTCAGGTTCGGTGACTACCTTGAGGGGACGACGTGGATCGAAGTTCGAGGCGGCATGTAGAGGTGTGCGAGGGAGAAGCGTCGCCACGGTTCGTCTGGTTGTCTGTCTGACCGACTTCCAATGCGGTGCTCCGAGGCACGTGTGTGGAGAGTTGAGGACGAGGATGACCGGTGGAAGACGGCAATGGGTTCGACAGTTGATCGCACGTCTCCCAGATGAGAGATCAGCGGCGTCGCCGGTCCCACGTGGAGACTTTGTCGCTCGATATATGTATATAGTAGGTATTACGTTGAGGAAGTACGATGGACGGCGATGCGATGGAGAGACATGGGGGACGTAGGAGTAGTACGTATCTCGAACTAGCGGGCGTCGCACTCGCACCAATGCGAGTGTCAAAGGTGTCAAGGGGATCGATTCTCCGGGGTCCCAGTTGGCGCCGACAGGTCCCGATCGTGAATGAGGAAAGAAAAAGAAAAGGTTGACCGCCCGGTCGGTGTTGGAACTTGGGGGAGACCTGTTAGCGTTGGGTGGTTGGCCCTCAAGCAGGAACGAGAAGTTGCAGGCGCCGCCGCAGGCCAGCGCTGGCGGTGCGCGACAGGAGATCGAGGAGAGGGGTGGCCGGCTGCTTGGCGCTTGCCGGGCTGAGAGAGACTCCAATGCTCCACAGTGTTAATTAGTCAGTAGCTGGGTAGTTCCGCAAAGGACCAAAAAACGAAGGCCGGGGGTCCGATCATGACTAGGAACGGTATAGTGTGGATGTTGCCAGCTGGTTGGTCCAATTTTGTCGGCGAGATGCAGCAACCGCTGCCTGCGGGTGTCGACCACTGTCCTCTGTACGGGCCATCGCAGTTTGTACGAGAAACAGATGGCTGAAGATGGTGGGACGAACTAATAGCAGGGATCCGGGAGAGGTAAGGCCCGGAGTCTACGACTACCCGGACTAGCTGCTTGCGTCTGGCGGCGAGTCAGACGGTATGTACCAGCATCCCGAGGAGTCCTGACGATGATGGTGGCCAAGGAAGGCCCAAGACCGGGCCCACGTTGCTGCCGCTAGACTACGGTAGCAAGTCAGGCAGTTAGGTTGTCACATCTTGCGGGACAGGGTCAGGTCTCGGGAGTCGGTGCGTCTGCAGCACGCGTCGTGCCAGCTGCACCAGGGCAGCTCATCGTTTTTACGCCGTGTTCAGACTGGTCTGTCCTCTGGTCTGTCCTCTGGTCGAACTTGACAACGGCTCCAAGTGAACAGGGAGCCCAAAAGGAGGGCGGGGGGATTCACCGGAATGTTCCATGCTGTACGTACGTACAGGGCCTGAACTGGTCAACGACGCCAAATCAGGGGCTTGCTGCAGACGATAACGCGTGCAGTGGCTGCGTTTGCATGGACGATGGCGGGGTCTCCATCATCCGCCGATGAATCTCTAATGTCTGGCCGACATGGTGGATACGCTGCTCAAAGAACGGGTAATCAAATGTTGTTGGATGTCGGCATTGGGTGTTGGCGGCGTGGCGCCATCGCCAACCTCGGACGAGTCGATGGCCATCATGACCCTGGGGATTCGCAAATGATCTTCATCTGGGGAGATTGCCATGATCTCCAAGATGCGGGTGCGAGGCTTTGCGATCAAGTCAGTCGGGGAGCAGGGGTTGCTGGCGGGGTTGCTCATCTTCCGAAGATCAAGGGGATAGTATCCGCTGTGGCCAAGTGAGAAACACCCTACAACATCAGTTCAGTTCGCAGGTTATCCCGTTCGTACCGCAATGCAATTTGGATCCAGGAACGACGAACTGCTGTTTTAGTAGTGGGCTGGTCCTTCTCGGGAGGGAGGGTTGCGCTTTCCCGCAATACGGGACGCAATGCAAGCATCCAGGTATCCATGGAGTACCTAATTACTAAATACCGAGTGCATAAGGTATAATCTGTAATTATGCAGGAAAGCCTATTACTACCGGCATAATTAATACCTAAGGCATCGTACGTCCGTACGGTGTTCCTACTTGTAATTACTATCTCCGAGGCCTTATACCAGGCGGTGACTCCCGATTCAAGGGGCCTGCCAGGGCCCAGCCAAGAGGCGCCCCTCTCTGGGGATTATCCTGGCCTGGCTCAACACTCGCCGACCACCTGAGCGACATTTGTTGATCGTCTTGGCCCAGATCCTAGAAACTATTCACAATTCATAATGTCGTCCCCAACACACGACGGGAGGATATTCATACTTGCCCGAGCCGTTGGCCCGTTTTGGCTCCATGGTACATGAGTCTCGCAGCTTACTACTAACCGTATCAATCGCCTCCTCTTCCCTCCTGTCGGTTCCCGCATCCACCTTGTCCGGACGCGAGGTCTTGGAATTATCATCTGGTCTCCAACCTCACAAGAAGCAGCCGATCGAACCCCGGTCCTCCCACCGCAACCCCCTGCAGAAAAAAAAAACGGTCAAACGGAATTCCTGCGGCCTATGACAACACACCATGTGACCATGTCCATGTCCTCCGTTGAGCAGCAAGCGGTCCCTGCAGTTCCAGGCTCAGTCCCCACGAGTCAGCAGTCAAAGCCTCAAAGGGTCATCGTGGACCGTGGACGTGTCTCAGTGCTCACCGCCGACGGTTGCGGGGTCCCATGTCATCTGCTAATCCACGGGGCTTTCAACGACCTGGAGTAAAAGTCCTCTCACCCACGTGTCACCGTAACCTGCGATGGCGCGTGCCTCAACGCACGCGCAGGAACAGCTGCAGCCGTCTCAGGAGTACAGGACCATGGGGCAGCTTGCATCTGCGCGACATGAACGTATCCATCCGTACGGTCCTCCGCACAACCAAACAAACTCGCCATTTTTGCAGTACGCGAACGCTTTTTTATTCCGTGCGACGTAGCACATGTTTCGCCCCGTCTCGTCGAGGCGAAGAGTTGCGGCCGCCGGTCTGCGCCGCAAGCATTTGTTTTTTATTTATTTATTTTTTCTCCTGGAGGGGAGACATAGCTAGGCTGCTTGCTGTCTGTTAATAAGTACCGGTAGGGTCTGACTTGTGCCAAATCTACTCGCATGATGACAATCTCCGTTGGGTTTCGTTCGGCCGAGCTCGAACTCCGTTAGCAGCATGTTTGTGGATGAGCTGTGTCCTGTCGTCGAGGGCGGTTCATGATCGACGTAATTGCTTATTTTTGCTACGCATCCTATTTTGATCCCCAAGTCATGACGCCCGTGGACTTTTTTTTTTTTTTGCCCCCTTTTGACGTATCACGTCCCCACTCGAAGCAAGGCATTTAGCATTGTACCCTATAATCATTCTACTAGCGTTCGACACCCCTGCGGCAGATCGTTGCCCAGCTCTCCAACCCGGTCACTGTCTTATTCTGTCATCTCAGATGCCTGCAACATCACTATTAACCGGCTCGTAGGTAGTCATAGGTATCCGTAGTCATACTCGTGATCAATCATAGTCGGCCGAACTACCATAACCCCGGCGGACCAGTATGTTTTCCCCGTCGGCACCTTGGTATCCCAAGCCCCCCAACTCCAAGTAAATCCAGACCCCGTCCGATATCTAAGGTAACTTTTGCCCATCCAATAGTCTAAACTCCAGCCAAGAAGCACCAATAGAAAAATTCCCTTCGTAGATCCACGGAAGCGTGAGGGGGGAAAGAAAAAGCAGAGAGACCTACAGGTACCTCATCTTGAGCCAATCCTCGTTCCTAAGCCAGAGATTCAGCCCATTCTGAGCCCACCACTGGCGCACACGGCTCTGGTCCCCAATACTATCCTCGAGCGCCTCCTCGATATCGCACGTCCGGAACTCGACGGGCTGCTGCCGCCCCTCCATGCCCTCCAGCTCCCCGTGCGCAAACCGCCGCCACCACTCCAGCACCTCAACATGCTGGTGCACCGTCGGCGAGACGAGCACCTCGCCGTCAAACACCAGCTTGCTGTCCCCCTTGAGACGGCGCCACGTCTCCAGCACCTCGACCCGGCCCCAGCGGCTGGCCATCTTGGCTACACCGTCGCTGTGCGCCACGGGGATTCCTGACGCGTCCCACCACCGCAGCACGTCTGTCTGGCCGTATTGTGTCGCCCAGAGGAGGGAGCGACCGGGTCGGAGGACGACGTTGTCGTCTTGGGCGGCGGCGTCGCGCCACCATTCGAGGACGAGGAGGTGCCCGTTTGCGCTGGCCTGTTCGAGTGCCGACTCGGTATACCGCAGCGGGAAGCCGGAGCGGCGCCACCACCAGTCCAGGATGCGGACATGGCCGTTCTTGGAGGCCCGGTCGACGGCCTCGGAGTCGTACATGTGCTTGTCGCGGAACCACCGGCTATTCTTCCAGTAGTCGAGGACGTCCGTCCGAGGGTAGTACGCCGAGGCCTGTGTGGGTAGTGTGGTCCCGTCAAAGGCTTTGAAGAGCTCCGGCCGGTTGGCCTCGAGGTAGAAGAGCACATCGATGAGGGCGAATCGGATAACCAGCCGGACCACTTGTGCCGGTATGACATGGAAGCTCGGTGGCGACTGGGAGAATTTCTTGCATATAGCGGCAGCATCGCAGGTCAGAACCGTCCATTCGAGTTCGTGCTCGTACACCTGTAGCTCATTGGTCGGGTCCCTGGGGTGCAGAGCCCAGTGGGCGGGCATCGGTAGGTTGGTGTACATGCCTAGCGCCTTGGCCAGCTCCCAGTCGCCGCAGTAGTCGAGGATAATGGTCCATATCTCGGGAGGAAGCTTGGACTTGACCTTGACGTTGCTGTCTGGGACGATGGCCATGCCTGTGGCAATCTCGACGTCGCGGCCGAGGCCGAGTAGATCTGCCTGGTTCTTGATGATGGCCAGCACCTCCATGAACCCGTTCCAGTTTGGCATCCGCTTCGGGTTCGGGGCTCCCTCGTAGTGCCAGATGATGGGTGATATGACCCTGATCCAGTTCCATTTGCGGTGGATTTTGCTGAGCTGCCGCTTGGTCATGGGGTTCGACCACATGTGCGTGCTCATTCCCGGCACCAGGACAATGCTCTTGGAGGTATCCCAACCCCTCAGAACCTCGCCAAGGAAGGTATCAGCGACACCCGCCAGCATCTTGGCGATGCCATCCGCATCAAGTGGCACGCAGACCATGAGGTCAGCCCACTGCACCAGCTCGTAGGCCTGCTGCCTGTAGAACTCAACATCGTCAGCGTGGCCGTCCATCTGGCCTCCGGCCGGGGCGTGGAGGCGCTGGTTCTGCATGACGATGATGGTCTGCGTGAGCCGCGGGACGACATCATCGACGATGGCGCGGATCTCGATCTGTGGGTTCTTTGAGAGCCGGACGACAAGGGCCTGGGCCCATGATGTGTCGCGCGGGCCGGCGGCGGTGACGAGGAGGTGGAGCTTGCGCTTGCGAGGGGCGGCGAGCGCGTCGCTGAGGGAGGAGCATGAGGATGGGGACGAGGCGAGGCGGGAGGGGAAGCGTGCGTAGCTCGACATTATCGGTTTCGCTCGCGGTGCGGTGCGTCGGGGATCATGTCTGCCGGGCAGAGTTTGCTTGGGCGCCGTCGCAGTTGGGTTCCGAAGTCGAGTGCTGGTGGTGGTTGCAGGATCGTGGCAGGCGGTGAGGACCCTGTCCAAAAGACGGTCGCCGATTCGATTGGATCAGAGAGGATAGGTGATTTAACGATAGTATGTTAAAAGGTTAAGAGCGACATGAACGCAAATTGATGAGTTGAAAATAGAACTTGACAAAGGGATGGGTATTTTGAATCCGGCCATGGTTGTCGGGAGGCAAGATTTCCAGATTGTTTTGACAGGTTTGGGGTGGTGTAATTGAGCCACCCGGGCCCACCTTTTCTATATACGAGTACTAATAGCGGGTTAGTGGGGATCCTTGACGCCGTCGTCGCCTCCACCGCTTATCTTATCGCTTTGTACTGTAGATATGACTCCTGGAATTCTGACGTACACGTACGCACCTAACATGGAGGGCTGGAAGAGACATTGGATCTTATTAATCTTCAATAGTCACGCTTGTCTTGCTACAGCGATTGGAAGTGCATTTTTGCTGATGCGCAACTATTAACATCTTTGACCACGGTAATCTACAGGTAGTACCTGGAGGTACTTAGGGTTGTGGCCGAGTAGCAGCAATGTTGCATCCGTCCAGACGATGACGATTCGCAGCCATACGAGAAAGACAAATTCCTCTCGTGGAATTGTTGCACTTCCAGCGCCTTAGAAATCACAAGAAACGGGCGTGTAAGTGCGGGCCCCTTTGGCATTAGGTCCGAGGCCACATAACAGCCGCCACAGGCAGTCGCGGGTAGGTACAGACGTACTGTAATGCGGCTTGCTAAGTATACTACTACGTACTACTTGGTATTCAGTACAAAATCTAGCACGAGAATTCCCGGGCCGGCAAGTTTAAATGGAGCGCATTGGTGCTTTCTGCTTGTGGTGAATGTGCTTCTGCTCCACTGCATTAAACCGTGATTGAGAAAAAAAAACATCTCACTCAGCGGTAATCGCTACTAATTAATAAGTAGTTGATAGTTAATCCCATTCACGTTACCGTCTCCAACCCTTCCCCCATTGCATCGCCAACGCCGTCCCCTCGATCTCGCTGCCACCCTCAGCCGCCGCTAAAACCCGCATTACCACCTCACCCACACTGCAGCCCACCGACCAGCCGTCGCCCGCGGTTGGTTGTTTCCGCACCGCCAAAACTTTCCTTCGGCCTCCCCCACGAACCGGAATTGGCAGTCGACAACCAGTTTTTTTTTTTTTTGTTAGGTTATTACCCGTCTGCGCCGCCACCCTCTTTCCCTTTGTTCCTCTCCTCCTCTGGCAATGTTGGACCAAATGGCGAACGAGATCAAATTGTTGTCGGGTAGCTCCCACCCACAGCTCAGTGCCCAGGTCGCCAGTCGGTACGTCTGTCGGCAATCCCAGAGAACAGCAGTTGAGAAAAGGCTGACAGCCGCCATCTTTTCTACAGCCTCGGCATCGAAGTGGCCAACACCCTGAGCCTGCACTACTCGAACCAGGAGACCAGCGTGTCCATCGGCGAGTCCGTCCGCGACGAAGATGTCTTCATTCTACAGTCCACCGCCCCCGGCGACGTCAACGACGGGCTCATGGAGCTGCTCATCATGATCCACGCCTGCCGCACCGCATCGGCCCGCCGCATCACCGCCGTCATCCCGAATTTTCCCTACGCGCGGCAGGACAAGAAGGACAAGTCCCGGGCACCCATCAGCGCCAAGCTGATTGCCAATATGCTCCAGGTCTCGGGCTGCGTAGGTCGACCCGGCGAGCGGGAAATGGGAAGCACCGCCAGGCCCCCCGCGCTGACCTTTGTTGGTGTAGAATCACGTCATCACCATGGACCTGCACGCCTCGCAGATCCAGGGCTTCTTCAACGTCCCCGTCGATAACCTCTATGCCGAGCCTTCGGTTCTGCGCTGGATCCGAGAGAACCTCGACGAGAGCAACTGCGTCATCGTCTCCCCCGATGCCGGCGGTGCCAAGCGTGCTGCCTCGATTGCCGATCGCCTGAACACCGGGTTTGCCCTCATCCACAAGGAGCGCCCTCGCCCGAACGAGGTTGGGCGGATGGTTCTTGTTGGTGACGTCGAGAACAAGGATGCCATTCTCGTGGATGACATGGCCGACACTTGCGGAACGGTATGTCCCTTGTAGTTGAATGGTACGATTCGAGCAGTGCTGACTAGGCTCGCCAGCTGGCCAAGGCAGCATCGACGCTTAACGAGCATGGCGCTCGCCAGGTCTGGGCGATTGTTACACATGGCATCCTTAGCGGCAAGGCTATTGATACCATTAATAATTCGTGTCTGGCGGGCTTGGTTGTGACTAACAGTGAGTATATATTTCCCGCGGGACGATTATGATGATGCCCTGGCTAACAATCATTACAGCTGTACCACGTATGTCCACAGATCACCCTTTTGCTATTCCGGAGTCTCCGTCCTGTGTATACTGACTATTGTAGTGGGCGACAAGACTGAACGCTGCCCCAAGCTCAGAGTCATGGACGTTTCAGGGACACTAGCCGAGGTCCGTTACAGCAGGTCGACAACAAACTGATCTACGAAAGCTAACTCTTCTCTAGGCCATCCGCCGAACCCACAACGGCGAATCCGTCTCGTATCTCTTCAACAACGTGCCTGTCTGAATTCCCGCACGCAAGATGTGTGATATTTTGAAAAAATCGTTACGGAGTTGGCGGTACAAGATCGTTTTAAACCCCGACTTTAGGGGACGAGTCGATTTTCATGGGCTTCGCGGCGTCTTGGGGATGATCAAAAAGGAAAAACAACCCTTGGATGGGAAAACAGTTGCTCTGCTACTGGTTAGACGCGTTGGCACTCTGTTCAATTGCCCATTATACCAACGGTCCGCTCGCGCCCAATGTGCTTCCCAAGCTGTGTTTGGACAGCGACCGCTTGCATCGTTTTACAACAATACCTGGGGCAAATCTTATAGTCCCCGGAACAAGCTGTGGACGAGAAAATGAGTGTGCTGATTTGGCTTTAACGATCATATTCAGTTCAACACACAGCGGCAGTACGAAAGAGGGCTTTAGTTCCAAGTCTTCAAAACCAGTGGTGGAATATACATGTCTTCAATCTTTGAAAATAGCATGTGAACTCTCACATGTACGCGTCTCAAGGGTGGCATTACTCCAGCATAAAATGATAGCACACAACCCAGTTTTGGTAGGAAATGAATATAGAAATAATTACCTGGTATTTTGAAGACGTCAATCAATGTGCTGTGATGCTGCTACCTAGTGAGTACTAAACGCGAGCAATATCGTGGCGACGTCATTCCACCGACGCTGCATGGTGCATGTCGGTGTAGCTCGTCTCGGCAGGCGGTGAGGATTCTGCCGAATGGCGCGGACAACGCAGCAGACCGACGTACTCGTACCTACGTACAGGGGTGCGAGGGGTGTGCTGAGGCAGGCACGGCACCTGCAGGTACAGGGCAGCTTGAAGCTCGTGACAACGACAACGGAAATCATCAAACATCCAGAAGCCTTCAGCCAAGAGCTCCCTTCTCGCAACACCCACCTCTGGAGCTGAATGGATCGTAGGAGGGACCTCATGCGTGCTGATGGGCTCATCGATGCCTCCCGCCGCCCGCTATGACGACGCAACTGCTGGCCACGGAGCTGGCCAACCTCATCCAGGAGAGCAAGCGGAAGAACAGTGATCTCCGCCAGGTAGTCCTCCCCGCCACCGCTCGTGGTGTCACGGCAATAAGGTTAACAGGATATTCAAGGCGGCCGAGAAGTCTCTCGAGGAGCTCAAGGGTCTGAGAAACTCATCTGAGCAAGGTGCCCCTGAGGGTATGTCCGCGAACCCCCGCTGCGTCAGCCCGGTCCACCATCTGACAAACCTTCACCAGAGCTCTCTCATAAGGTCAACTTCGTGAACCCCTTCATCATCGCCTGTGGCACCAAGAACACAAAGTTCACCGCCATAGCCATCGTCTGTCTGCAGCGCCTTATCGTGGCCCGCGCCCTCCCGCGCTCCCGCCTGAACCAGGTGCTCGAGGCGCTCATGCAGGCATCCTCCGCAGGCCTCGACGTCCAACTCAAGATTCTCCAGGCCCTGCCGTCCTTGCTGCAAAACTATGCTGCTGATCTGAAGGGCGATCTATTGGTTACTGCACTTAATATTTGTTTCACCTTGCAGAGCAGCAAGAATGCTATTGTCAATAATACGTCTGCGGCGACGCTGCAGCAGCTCGTCGTCACGGTGTTTGACAAGGTCATCGCAGAAGACAGTGGGTTTCTTGCAAAATTCGTTGCCAAGGGACGCTGGCTGACAGAATTCAGAGAGCGGGAACGAAGGGTCAATAGCTGGTGTTGCTCCGACTGGCGACGGGGAGATCGAGCTCCGTGCTGCTGCTCTCGACGCTTACAGGGTGTGTCGCCCAAATTGCATTTCGTGTGGAAGATCGTGGCCTAATGAATTCAGATATTCAACGACCTTTGTCTCCTCACAGAGAACCAAAGACCCGAATTCCTTCGCTTCTCCGGCCTCTCGCAGACATTCGGTCTCGAGCTAATCGAATCAGTCATCACCAACCATGCCTCCGTCTTCACTACTCACCCTGAGCAGGCACACGTCCTACGCGTCAGGGCCATGCCCCTGATAGTAAGTGCGCTCAAGGGTAAACCGTCCTTCGCCACGTCGGTGAGGCTTGTCCGCATCCTCTACACCATGCTCCGCAGACACATCACCGTGCTTCCCCACGAGTGCGGACAGGCGCTGGAGGTTCTGACGTATCTTCTTGACCACGACACGACTCCGTGGAAGAGGGCGCTCTGCATGGAAGTCTTCCGGGGCCTCTTCTCCGAACACGCCTTGTTGCGACGCATCTTTGCCCTGTATGATGCGAAAAAGGACGAGAAGGACATCCTAAAGACCTTGACTGCCACGTTTGTCCGGCTGAGCACGGAGAAGCCGGCGGTGATTGGACTTGGGACTCAGTCGACAATGCCAATCTCCTCGACACAGGACCCGACGACCACTGCTGAGAATCACGCCTTGCTCGAAGCGAGTGGCGTCGCAGGAATAATTAACACGGGGCCCGAGACTACCAACACTGGAATAAGCTCTCAGTGGAGCACTATCCGCGTGCCTTGTATCGACCAGTTGGACAAGACGGAGCCACCAAACATCCCCGAGTCTTATACGTACAGCCTCATTCTATCCTGCATATCATCTCTCTCCGATGGCCTCGCCAAGTTCATCCTCCCCCTCACCGTCACCGCCGAGGGCCGCAGTCGCAAGAAGACATCCAAGAACGAGGGCGGCCGCGACTCTCCGGCGCAACCTCGAACCGAACATGACGGTCCACCAAGAGAGCGATCATCTTCTTTCAAAAAGAATCCGGTTCCGATCAACCCCCTCACTGTGGAGGACCACCCAATGTGGACAGAAGTCAAGATCTGTGCCGACATTGTCGAGGAGTGCTGGCCCGCGATCCTGGCCACCTGTTCAACATTCCTTTATGCTGCTCTTGACTCTGAGTACTACCATGGCCTGGTCCGAGCATTTCAGCGGTTCGCTCACGTTGCCGGTATGCTTCAACTCTCGACACCCCGGGACGCGTTCCTCACCACACTGGGTAAGGCAGCAGTGCCTCCCAATGTTTTCACCGCCTGCCTGAATGCCGGTCAATATCGACCTTCGACTCCCAACTCAGCAGTCGAGGGCCCCTCGAGTCTTCTTAGCAACGCCCGCGGTCTGCTGAGCACCGAAAGCCTCACAACCCCTGCGGAGAAGCAAAGACAACCCTCATTGGACAGCCACCTGGCTTCTCTGAGCACCCGAAATCTCCTGTGCCTCCGTGCACTTCTGAATCTAGGCATTGCTCTCGGCCCAACACTTGGGCCTGCATGGAGAATTGTCCTCGAGACGCTGCAGCAGGCGGACTTTGTGCTGTTCTCCAGCTCTAAGGCCCTTGGGAGGACTCCTGCCTTCCCCCGCAGCAGCCAAGATCAGGGCGCCGAGAATGACGCCGCATCGCTAACGGCAAACTTTGGCAATGAGGTTCGCGCTGTGGAGACGGCTGCGGCTAGGCTCATGGAGAGTACTGTCGACTTTCCCAATCAGTCCTTCCTCGATGTCGTTGGCGCGATATGTCGGCTACTTGAGCGCAAGACGGGTGATAAGGCCGAGACCCGTACCCAGCAACAAGCACAACCATCGACAGAGAAGTCGCAGAGCCTCCAGACCCCCAGTGGGCAGCATCGTCGAGTCTCGAGTTTTTCGAACCCGCTTTCCACGAGCTCGGTTCAGGAGGACCAGTTCGCGCTGGCTAAGCTTGGGGATGTTGCTTCGATCAACATGGAGCGCCTCCTGGCGTACCCTCCCGAACAATCGGGCTGGACGCTGGTTGTCGATGAGCTGGTAACAGTCTCGGATGTTCTCCTCAACGGATCCACAGTCCGAACCAGAGCTGCCGAGATTCTCACTCGACTCATGATTGAGGCGGCCAACATGGCTTCATCACTCCCGCCTGAAACCCGTGGTCCCATCCAGCTACGCATGCTTGGAGCATTGAGTGCTGCCATAGATCCGTTGCAAGACGACGGCCGACAGGTGTCAGTGGCCAACCGTGCGACTGACGTCGAGATTCACAGGATCATCCTCGACGGGTTAAAAGGCATCGTGGAGGAGTGTGGAGAGAGTCTCATCAGTGGATGGGAGATTGCTTTCGATATTATTGGGAGCGTTTTCATCATGAAAGAATCCACCCCTGGAGATCGTCCGCGAGCCGCCACCGACCCCACAATCATAGAGACGAGATCATCGAAACTCGTGAGGGCATCGTTCAACTCACTTCAGCTCGTCGCATCAGACTTTCTGGCATCCCTACCCAACTCATGCTTTCTTATCCTTGTTGACACCCTCTACAAATTCTCCTCTCAAGACGACGACCTAAATATTGCATTGACGGTAAGATCCATGACGAAACGTCCACAGCATTCTGCTGACCACAGATTAGACTGTAACATTCTTCTGGATTCTCTCCGACTTCTTGTCCGGAAAGAATGAGTCCCTTGAGATTTCGGCTGATCTCATGGAAGAGACTGAAGCATCAGACCTGACCAAGAAGGCCGCCGATAGCAACCACAAGGGCTCAGTCCCGGCGCTGTGGATGCTGCTGCTCCTGCGACTCACGACTGTGGCCTCCGATGACAGGTTGGAGCTGCGCAACAGCGCCATCCAAACTCTTCTCCGCATATTTGATGCCTATGGCGACAGGCTCAGCCCCGAGGCGTGGTCAATATGCATCAAGTCTGTCGTCTTCAAGTTGCTCACAGCTCTGGAGGAAGAACTCAAGGCGGCACAGGGTGGTGCCACCGATGAGAGCGATCGGAATGACTGGAATGGAACCGCTGTTGTTGTTCTCAACGGTATATCCAACCTGTTGGCCAACTACCTCGACGTCCTCACTCAACACGACTCCTTTCAGCAGCTCTGGTGTGATTTGCTTGGCCACCTGACGACGCTTCTCGACTTTGACGTCCTCGACATCAACACTGCGGCCTTCCAATCCCTGACCGATATTCTCTCGCAAACAAGCCACGAAGGCGGGCCAAACCTAACCAAGGAGACGATCGAGCCGGCTTGGGAGCTGTGGTCTCGCAGAGTACCCGTCTCAGCCTCTTCCAAGGACAAAGGCGAAGATAATCAAGCGTGTCTCATTGCCTATGTCGGAGCGCTGCGCGAGGTATACAGACTCATTGAGACAGACTTGAACGTGGACCGAGTCCAAACGATCCTTGGCCTGCTTAGGAACATGGTCGAACAAGCGTCAGTTGGCAGCTACACTTCTGATGTCGAGCAGGCGACTCAGCTTCAGGTTCAGGTCCTGAGCACCATACAGGCGATCCGAACCGACGTGGATGGCGTGCCGCCTGCCATTATCAAGCAGATGTCCGAGTTTATCACGCTTGCATTTGAGCAGGGAGATGCCTCCACCAGGCCGAACCCAAAGCGGACATTTGTCGCCATGTCCAAGTCGAGTATGCAGGCGGTAGAGGCTTTGATTCTGGAGCATGTCGCGAACAAGGATATATACACCAGCGATGCGTTCTCCAAGGCCCTGGCGGCCCTCTGCACGCCGATTTCACTCAAGTATGATTTCGATATTGTGACCAAATCCACGCAGCCCTGGAGGCTCGCCACCACCACGGCGCTTGCCATCCTCAAGCCAGCACTGTCGCAGCTCGATAAGCTTGGGATATCCGCCAACACAAGCCAGCGCATCTGGTCGACGATTGTCGCCGTTGCCGACGGAATACTGAGCGCCGACTGTGACGTTGCGCCTGCGGGAACGTCGTTCGGCGACGATGAGGCCTTCGACATTACCTCTTTCCGAGCGCTGCGGGGGCTGATCATCCCTTCACTCGGAGCGGAGCATATCGCAGACAAGACTCGCAAAGCCTACGCGGAGAGCCTATTCACGACGTCCATCATACATGCACCATCACCGGCAGACGAGTCCATCATATCTGGTATGCAGGGCGGAGGACTGTCTGCCCTCTACTCGCCACGCGTGGGACGAACAGTGGCCATCCCTCCAACAAAGCGCACCCAGATTGGCTACGTCGCCTTGGACGAGCTCTTCTCGCTCGTCTCGACCGATGATTCTAGTGAAGGGAAATCTACAGCCCCTCTACGCAGGCGCATCGCCTGCACAGCAGCACCGTACCTCATCCTCCGCTGTGGGTTAACACTGAGGGCGTACATTGCCGACCAGCCTCTTCGAGGCAAGATGCCCCAACCCCTGAGCCAGCGTAAAGAGCTTATATACGTGCTCCGGAAACTGGTCGCGCTGAGCTGCGAGAGCGAGGCGATTCCCGCGCTGAGCGGGATGGAGAGCGAGAATAGAAAGCATCTCCTGCGGCTGTACCCTCTTCTGGTCAAGGCCATTGGGGTGGGTGGGGATGAGGATGTGCTTCGGTTGCTTGGGGGAGCGCTGGAGGTTGTGGGTGGGGAGCTGGGACTGTAGGCGGCCTGTTATTTAAGTTTCCCATGATATAGATGAGCGTTTGAATCTTTATGGTATTTATCATTGTGCGTTGTGTCATATTTTGTCAGTTCCCTGGACTGAAAGTATGGAGCATAAGGTATCCATGGTTTAACATTGTGTTGGTGTTGTGCAACTACCGTTACCAGACGCCCAGAAAATATCACGCGCCACCTACGTACGTCGCGACTCAGCTTCCTTCTCCCATAAACACCACACCATACCACACCACGCCCATCACCCATCACAACCCTCCGACAAATCGCCCATCATGCAGGGCTTCAACATGGGCCGGTACATCCCGCCCGAAATCGAGGGCACAAAACTAACAGCCAACGCCCTCCACGGTCGCCGCCCACCGGGGACCCGCCGCGGCGCAGGCGGCGGGCAAACCGTCCGCTTCGAGATGCCCTTCGCCATCTGGTGCACGCACTGCCCACGACCCACGCTCATCGGCCAGGGCGTCCGCTTCAACGCCGAGAAGACCCGCGACGGCGCGTACCACACGACGCCGATATGGCGCTTCCGCATGCGCCACGCCGACTGCGGCGGGGAGATTGTCGTGCGCACGGATCCGCGGAATACAGCCTACGAGGTGCTGTCCGGGGCGCGCAAGCGCGACCACGGGCCTGGTGCGAGGGAGGGGGAGGAGGGGCCCGATGGCGTGCGGCTGCCTATCCTCACGGATGGAGAGCGCGAGGCGCTGCGCAAGAATGCGTTTGCCAAGCTCGAGCGCACGATCGACGACCGCGAGCAGCTCCTCCAATCGACCGAGCGGATAGACGGGCTACTCGAGGCATCGGCGCGGCACTGGGACGATCCGTATACGGCGAATCAGCGGCTGAGGAAGGCGTTTCGGAAGGGCAGGCACGAGCGCGAGAGGGAGGCTGTGGCCACGGAGGGTCTGAGGGCGAGGATGGGCGGTCTGGGGATTGAGCTGCTGCCGGAGAGCGAGGAGGACGTGAGGCGGGCTGCCGTGGTGGATTTTGGGCTTGGGGAGAGGGAGGAGGAGGAGGGTGTTGGGGATGGTGCGCTTGCGAAACCACTGTTTGGAGGTGGGACGACTAGCACGAGGACGGGATCGGGCAAGCTTGGGACGAAGGGGGCGTTGACCAAGGCAGAGAGGGAGATGGCCCGGAGGAAAGACGGGTTCGTGTCTCGCGTCATTGGCAACACTAGAGCGGTGCGCGATCCGTTCCCGAACGGCGGCGGCAGCAGAGCAGGGTCTGAAACCAAAGGATCATCATCGTCATCATCATCATCACCATCATCATCAGCAGCAGCAGCAGGAGCAACAAGACTGCCGGGCGTGAAGCGCAAGCGCGAGGCCAACGAAGAGCCTGGCCAGCCGCCGCGTCCGCCGCCGCCGCCGCCGCCGACCAAGGTTCCAGCGCAGACTGCGAGCGGGCTCGTTAACTACGACGACTCGGACTGATATGATTTTTATCATGGAGATTACGACTGGGATACTGGTTTGGCGTTTTCCGGCTGTGGTATGGGTTACGAACGTACATGATTGATACCCCCCGTATATAGACCGTGGTACTCGGAGTATTGGCACTTGCATCTTCTGGATGGATTGCTTACGTAGATAAGACATGATATCTATCTATGGGCGTACGGAATTCATACTTTCGTTTCAGCAACGGGTCGCTTTTCTGTAGAATCTGCCTACCTTGACGTTTGTGATCCGCCCCCCTACGTCCTCTCCAGATGAGCATGAGCCAAAACAGTTCTGTATCGTTCCGCCCAAGCGGAATCAATTGAAATCTGGCTACCTCAGTAATAAATGCCAAACCACCACATCAAAAGCTAATAACTCTCGTACCTCTGCCGGGCTGTCCCGGGTGACGCCCATGAAAAAAAAAAAGAACGAAAAAAAAAAAAAAAAAAAAAA
>JPKY01000141.1:24652-58758 GCA_000769265.1 Hapsidospora chrysogenum ATCC 11550
AAAAAAAAAAAAAAAAAAAATATAGAAACGGAGTTTATGGCGACGGAACCTATACGTCGTCCATCTGACCTGCAGGTTCGTCGTCGTCGTCGTCGAAACTGGCCACCGAAGAGAGGTCATCGTCCTCCTGGCTCTCGGCGCCGGCGTCGTCGGCGGCGTCCTTGTTGGCGTATTTCTGGACGTACTCTGCGAATCCAGTCAGCCAAGGCCCTTTGTGTCTCACAATGCAACAGCGAGTAGGCGGCATGATGTGACCCTTACCCTTGACCTTGCTCTCATAACTCCTAGGCTCTCTAATGAGGAGTGCTGCCGCCTCGCCGTTGAGCGGATCTGTGGGGTTGGGGTACCGCAGGAGTTGCGGGAGGAAGACCTCGAAGATGTTGATCATATCGAACATGGGCGACCACGTCTGGTTGATGACGTCCAGACAAACTGATCCCGATCTGTTTCCCATCCGTCTTAGTTCCCCCACGTATCCTTTCGGTGGTATCCGAAGCAACTCACAGCTCGTCAATATTGGGGTGGAAGATGCGATTGACGAATCCGATGCTCGGTGACTTGAACGGGTATGATTCGGGGAGCTCGACGTGGACTTTCCAGATGCCGCCTTCGAACGGAGCTGCTCCCCGTGTTAGCCTGGTGCTTTGCGGTGGCCTGATCGGGAGGCAATCGGCGGGTTGGGGTTCCACTGACTCTCTGCTGGTCCCTTGAACCGCACGTAGAACTCGGACCTATTGGTTGTCTCTTGTTAGGGCTCGTTCGGCGGGTGGTTTTGTCTCGTAAAGCTATGCGATCGGAGGAGCTTACACTAGCGCCATCATGTTAGCTCTGTCCAGGGGCAAGGGTGGGATGATGGTTTACGACTCCACGTACTGTTATCGTTGACCAGGGTAACTTCATAGTCGCTCATAAGCCTAACTCTGTCAGTTACAGCTCACTCTTCTCCCAGTGAACCGAGTCTCTTGTCCATACAGCCTGCCGCCATGGTTAGCATTGTATGTAGTTAGGTACGGGAAGGGGGCGCGGCGAGATGGGCGGGTGGAGGGCGGCATCGCGTGCGTACTTCATGACCTGGTGGCGAGTGACACGGTCAGTAAGGTGCCCAGGTGCGCAGCGGCATGGGTAGTGCGAGGACCAACTCACATCAGTCTCTATCCTTCGTCGAGGGCTGCTCATGGTGGCGGGCGTGCTTCCCGAGGAGCGGATTGGATTCTCGGGCTGTTTGGGCTGCGGGCCTGGATGGGGATGGTCTCCGAATGCGGGGCAGTTGGAGGGGTTAGATTCCAGACGATGACGACGTCACAGGAACGGATAGGCCAGGCGAGAGGGCCACGAGGTGTTGTTTCGAGATTGCAGGATGAGGGTGCCGCTTTAGAATCGTTCGTTGTGGTGATTGTTTCCGTGCAAGTTGAAGTTCGGTGGTGGAATGAGGTGGGAAAGATGGACAAAGGAAGGAGCAGGAGGGAAGGAGGACGGATCATCCGGTCCGTGAGGGTCAGGTACGAGCAGAGTCACATCATCAGTCACGAGCGTCACTGTACCTCAGCCAGCCACCCGTAAGGTATGCTGTAGCCGGGGCCAGCTCAGGCGCCGTGGGCCCACTGTAATGCCCAAACCGGCACATTTCGCCATCGTAAGAATCTGCCGCTGGAATCAGGTACAGGGTAAGCCTTCTAACTGCATTCGACTAATTTCAGTACCCTATAATAACCTTTAAATACCCCTCCCCCACTATCCGTCCCTCATTGTGCCTCGTGCCTCGGCAGCGGCAGCAGTAACAACTTGAACCCACAGGCTCTCTGCCTGCGCTGACCTCGGGGCAAAGCAGTGGAGGCAATAATAAAAAACCACCACCACCGGACATCCGCCCAGAGATACTCAATTCTACAACGTAAAAACCATCATGATGGGGGTCATCATAAAAGCCCTCGTGCCCGCCCACGCGGCCCTGACGGGAACTCTACTACCTTGTTATTTCTAATCCATTTTTTTTATTCAGGATTTGAATATTGAATTTCCCTTCTTTTTTTTTTTTTTATACGCGACCCCGACAGAGAATAAGTCTATATACATGTATGCATAGTACTAGACTCTAGGTTACACACCCACACACACACACACACCAATGATGTCCCTCTGCACATCTCGGTCGTGTGCTTCATTACTCGGCCGGGCGGCCACCCAACGGCACAGCACCACCCTTCTCCTCCCGGCCATCACCACCACCACCACCACCACAACCACCACCACTACATCCCGCCCCTCACCCACAATCTCATCGTCAACATCCTCACACAATGCTGCCCTCCAGACGCGCTTCTCCTCCCACTCCCCCATGGGCGCAGCACCACCCAACCCGCGCAAGAAGGTCACCCTCGGCACCCTGCGCTCGCTGCACCGCCGGCGCGAGCCCATCACCGTCATGACCGCGCACGACTTCCCCAGCGGCCTCGTCGCTGACCATGCCGGTATGGACATGGTCCTCGTGGGCGACAGTCTCGCCATGGTCGCGCTTGGCATGGAGGACACGAGCGAGGTCCTTCTCGAGGAGATGCTCCTGCACTGCCGGTCCGTCGCGCGCGCCGTCAAATCCGCCTTCACCGTCGGCGACCTCCCCATGGGGACATACGAGATTGCGCCGGAGCAGGGCCTCGCCACCGCCATACGCTTCATCAAGGAAGGTCGCGTGCAGAGCGTCAAGCTCGAGGGCGGGCGGGAGATGGCGCCCACCATCCGCAAGATCACCACCGCCGGCATCCCCGTCCTGGGCCACGTCGGCCTCACCCCGCAGCGGCAGAACGCCCTCGGCGGCTTCCGCGTGCAGGGAAAGACGCGCGACGGCGCCATGCGCATCCTCGAGGACGCCCTGGCCATCCAGGACGCCGGCTGCTACGCCATGGTTCTCGAGGCCGTGCCCGCCGACGTGGCCGCCCTCATCACCGAGAAGCTGAGCGTGCCGACTATTGGCATTGGTGCCGGCGCTGGCACCTCGGGCCAGGTCCTCGTGCAGACTGACATGACGGGTAATTTCCCGCCGGGCCGTTTCCTGCCCAAGTTTGTCAAGCAGTATGGCAATGTCTGGGGGGAGGCCATGCGGGCTATCGAGGCGTACCGGGACGAGGTCAAGAGCGGACAGTACCCCGCACAGGAGCACACCTATCCGGCGGCCAAGGAGGAGATTGAGGCGTTTAAGCAGGCGATCAAGGGTCTCTGATGGTGGATGGCTCTTCTTCCCCCAGCAGCATTTTCTTTCTCGGAAAAAAAGGGGTTGTCTTGGAATAGTCCGTGGGGGTTTTGATGATGTTACGAGCGCAGCATATAGCATCTCTTCGTGGCGTTTGGGTCTTCTCTCAGAATTCGAGCTCGTTGTTGTAGCCATTCCCAGACAGGTGGCTTTTGCAGAGGAGGACGGGCGGGATGGTACCATGAGAATAGTTTCATCCGAACGCAGGAGTAATAGAATATGCCACAACAAGCTGATCGCGGCCATCCTTGAAGCACTATGCTCTCATCAGCTTCCAACCCTGTTGCTACACTCGTGACGATGATTATGAACCCATCATCGTAGAAGAAGGGTAAGGGCACACTCACCTGATGCAAATTCCCAACAACCTCATCCAAACTCGGCGCAAAAGCACTATTCACATACAGAAACACACTATCCGTGTCCCTGCACCGCAGCTTCCTCCTCAGGTACCGCACCACCTCCTCGAACCTCCGCGCCGCGCTGATCTTGCACACGTCCTGCCCCAGCACCGGCGCTGACCCCACCGGCTTGAACCGCACCACCACTTTATCCTGCGGGAAGGAGGTCCCCGCGGCGGCGGCGGCGGCGAGGGCTGCGGAGGCGTCGCGCGGCAGGTCTTGGAGGATGGCCGAGGCGGTCATCGTCAGGGGGAGTTCGGGGGAGGGGGAGCGGGTTGTCGGGGAGGAGGAGGAGTCTGTTATGGGTGCTGGTGACTCTGAGGGTGTTTTTGTGTCCATGGTGTGGTTGGCTGGGAATGCTTCTGCGTGAGAGTGGAGTGGAAGAAACGATGTCGGGAAACGATAAAAGTGTGTTTTGTATGGCGATGAGCGTGAGCAAGACGGTGTTTGTTGGGTGTCAGTCTGAAGGTGACCTGGGGAGTCTGAGCGCCTCACCAGTTGGTGGTTGCTAAGTGTACAGTGTAGCACAGTCTAAACACGGAGCAGCCACGCTGCTTGAACAATGCATGTCTTTCCAGCGAATACAAGATCAAAATGTCAACCATTCTACCCGTACATAACGATTTGGTTGACTTGGTAGTATTTATTGTTTTTCACATTGATATGCAGGCTAGTACCTGAGTACTACTAACAGAACAGGGAAGATCTTCATTACCTCTCTATAGCAAAGAAGAGTGCCGGTCTATAACCTACTCTCGTAGTACTTTTCGTCCAAACCACGCGTGCGCGTCTATCTCTATGACTTCTCTAGGGTCCCACCCTCCTTCTAATTCAAAACGCCGTTGGTCGTACGGCCGAGGTCATAACGGCCGTTAGTACCAGCATGACCGTTTACTCCGTGAGGCTTCTTCAACTCGGCACACAGCGCCTCAAACTCCTCCTGCGTCCGCGGGGCTGCCTTGGTGTCCCCCGCGCCCTGCATGATCACATCCATCATCTCGCCCCGGAGGCTCTCGTACACCATGCCCACCCAGCTGCCAATTGTCTTCTTGCCCTCGGTCGGCAGGCCTCGCCGGAGGTTGTAGAGGGGATCGTCGTCTAGACCGCAGTGTGTAGGGACGCCCAGCCGCGAGCGCACCCAGGCGTACAGCGGTGCGGTGCCGTCGCCCAGCTGCGTGGCCACCGCCGCCGGTGTGATGGCCAGGTTGGGGTAGAATATGGCGTCGGCCGCAGCTGAGATGGTATCAGAGAAGTGGGAGCGGAAGGCGTCGAGCTGCGCGACGGAGACTTCAGGCTTGGTCGCAGCGAGGAACTGAGTGACGGGAGACATGACGGCCTCGACGACCTGTGGGATGCGTTCCTTCCACGAACCGAGATTCCAATGACACCATGTCGACTCGATGACGGGGAACGTCTTCTCTGTCATCTGGGCGAGCTCGTCTCCCGACAGGCCCAGGCCGTGGAACGCCCCCTTATCTGTCTCGTCAAGCAGTACCTTGTTGCGCATAGTTTCGAGGAAAAGTCGCTGAGTAGCCCGCAGGTCGATGGCCTGGCAGGCGACGTACAGGTGACAAGCGCACATATGGCGCACCAGATCGACGGCCTCCATGGTGCGGCGCGCCGAGAGGAGGGCGAGCGAGTTGATGCCCTGGTTGTGCATTTCGGCGGACATGACGTGGGCGGAGACAGGGTGGGCCAGGGCCGCCAGCTCGGACATGTAGGCGGCCATATTGACATCAATGCCCTTCATGGTGAAGTTCTCGCGGTCGCTGGCGTTGAGGTTGGCCTCGAGCCCGTGGTTGGTGGACGGGTGGATCATCTCGGTGACCTGGGAGAAGAGCATGCGGCCGATCATCTGCAGCGCCAGGCGCGTCTTGTCCATGGCCGACGTGACGGCCACGGCCTGGAAGTTGCCGCCCGAGTACACCTCGCCCGACGGCACGCCGCCGCCGGGCATCTCGTTCGCGTCGACGATGGGGTTGTCCGACGTCGAGTTGAGCTCCGTCTCGAGCTGCCGCTGGGCGAGAAGCAGGTCCTCGAGGTAAGGTCCGACCCACTGAGGGGCGGTCCGGGTTGAGTAGCGGTCCTGCCAGAGGCCGTCGCCGGTGCGCTTCCTCGATTCGAGACCGACGACAAACTTGGAGCCGTGGAGGGCGCGGCGGATGTTGCTGGCCACTTCGATCTGACCGGGGTGGGGGCGGATGGCGTGGACGAAGGGGGCCGCCCACTCGACGTTGCCGCCCAGGCACTCCGAGGTGAAGGCGGTGCAGATCTGAGAGAGATAGGCCAGCTGCTGGGCGTCGTAGAGGACCAAGCTGCCGACGGAGACGGATGGCGCGGTGCCATTGATCAGTCCAAGACCCTCCTTGGGAGCCAGCGCCGTCAGGGTGAGCCCGTTCTCACGCAGCGCCTCACATGAAGGCACCACCCTGGCGGCCTTGCCCTTGCCGACCTGGACAAACACATCCGGGTTGCCGGTGAGAGCGCCAGCAATGTAGGACATGGGCATGAGGTCCCCAGATGCCGAGATGGATCCACGGAGGGGCACCATGGGTACGATATCCAGCTCGGCCATGGCCACCAGGCGCTGCAAGACCTCGAGCCTCACGGCGCTGTGGCCGCGGAGATTCTGGTTGGCGCGGGTGACCATGGCCGCCTTCACCCACTCGGGGTTCATAACATGAGCCGGCTCCCTCTCATGGGCGCGGGCAGCGAGCTCCTTGTCCCAACTGGTGAGGATGGCGCTCTGGGTATGCTGCAGCAACCCGATCTGCAGGTCATCGAGCTCTTGTGTGCGGGCGTCGGCGCTGCCGCCGAAACCGGTGTTGACGCCGTACACGACACGGTCCTTGGATAGATAGGCGTCGAGGGCGACGATGCTGCGCTCAATGCGCCGCGCGAGCTCGTCGTCGGTGCTGATGGTGGCGCGCACGGAATGCCGTGCCACGGCAACGAGGGCCGCGATGCTGAGGTTATCGCCGTCGAGAACGATGCTGCTGCGGCCGCGTCTGAGGTCCTGCAGCTGCGTCCACAGACGCAGCGTCGCGCTGGTGTGCTCGGCGACCTTGGCTCCCATCATGGCTGGTGAAAGGGTGAAGGTAGCAGCTGTATTCCGAAATGGAATGGGTGTGCTCCTTCTTTTGTTTTATATCCAATAGTCTGGAACCTTTTTTTTTCTCACACCCTGGGGTTCTCAGGGTGTTCCAGGTTAGCAGTGTGGCAAAGAGAACAAAGGGGTCCGGGTGATAAAGTAGCGGTACGGCCCCGAGTTCCGGCGCCGTACGGGCTGTCGGGGTTGAGGCAGCGGGCTGTGATGACCCGCCAGAAGTCAAGGTACGTGGTGGCTTGATTTCTGTACTTGCCTTAGGTACTATATGTTCAGATGGCTTTCAGTTGCCCCTGCCTTGCGAATTAGTACCACAAATTACGGTACCTATATGATCGTCATCTCCCAACTACAAGTACCAGTACCTTACCTTACTGCACTACTACGAAGTTAGTAGCACTACTTCGAGTTATCAGTCCCATGACGGCAATATATAAATGACTGTGAATACACCTCGAGATCACCCATCTACTAGGCAGCCACTCTTGTCTAGCCTCATCTACTAGCGGTGGAATCGATAGTATTCGTACCGGATCATGGTGGCATCCATTACCTACAACTGACACCTGCACTAACAAACACCAACTCCGCAATCTGTATTCAAAACTGGTAGGTAAGTTACTTTAACTAAGGGGAGGCACAGGCAAGGGGCGTGGATAGGCAAGCAAGAACACACGGCGTAAACGGAGTGGAGGAAGGGAAACGACTGTGGTTGGGACGAGTATGCTGGTGCCTTTTTTTACTGTCCCTCTTATAATCAATTCGCAATATAGAGCACTCAGTTTCAAAAGACAGGCGACTATAAAGCAGGAATGTTCGCTATTCTATTTCCCATGCCTAGGCAGCCATGAACATTCAGTCTTGGCCTACCTAATTTCGGTGAGCCTGGACCGTGGGTTTACCGAGGGCCTTACCACGTACACTTATAAAGTCCTGCGCGACATCAACAAACCCAGTGCACGTGGGAAAGGCGACAAGCAAGAGAGGCCGCCAAGTGCGATAATATGGACAAGGCCACACCCTTCAAGACACATCTCTCCATGTCGTTGTCATCTAGATCCCTCGCATATACGGTGTATCTCTTCTCCTCATTGTCGTCATGTAGGCTACTACTAGTACTAGTAGTACGTATATACATCTAACCAGTACAGATGGGTACATGTGTAACCACACAGAGCGGGTGTATCCACTCATCTCAGGTAACTCGCTCGTTCCGAATGCCCGTGCTGGCAGCGGGACTCGAATGCGTGCCTGGTTGGGCCCTCACCTCAACATCAATGCGTCAACAGACTCAGTATCCTTACCCGTCGCCTTGCCGGCACCACGGGAGGGTGCTGGCAGTGTGCAGAAAGAAGAAAAAAGGACACGTTAAAAACGCCTTTGTGATGATATATGCAGTCCAAAAGAAAATGCCAAAAAAGAAGACCATGCCGCTATACGCCGTCGCATGCAACTGGTATGTAGACTGACCAAGTCAACAGGTCCAAGGAAGCCGAAACGTCTGGTCGCCGAAACCCCGCTGTTTGTCCCGCATCAGGGTATCTTGTGGTGTGAAGAGCGGGTCGGGAGTTCCGGAGCAAGATGCAGGACGGGGAAGGGAGAGAAAAAAAAGAGAAGGTAAAACACAGGTTGGGTATTGGGCGTGTGGAAGGTGTGTTGTCAAAGTTGTTGACGGCTGTCTGGGTTGCAGGACAGAGGTTCGCTTGACCAAGTTCTAGGAGATAGACGACCCTGTCTTTCAAAGGTCGTAGTCCACATCCATGTAGAAGTCCTTGGGTGATCGTTTCAGCTTGGAGAGTAGCGCATCGAGTTCGCCCCAGTTGTCCGTGTTCTCAGCGAATTTGCGGTGCTTCCGAGAGACGATGTGCTGTCCAAGATGTCAGTATGGGGCTCAGGATGCTCCATGCATCAAACGATAAACAATGACATACCTCGTCGAAGTCGCGAAACTTGTCCTGGCAGTTTTCGCAGTAGCCGGGTTTCATGTCCTTCTTGCTCTTCATCGGCTGGGACTCCGCCTGGCCCCGCTTCTCCTGGCCTTCTGCCGCCTGCCGGCCTCCTTCCTCCTGGGTCTGTGCCGCCTTGGAAGCCTGTCGGCTGAGGGTCGTCGATCGACTAGATGGGCCCTCCAGCGAGTGCTCCACCGGGCGGCGAGAGCTCGCCTCCTGCGACGTCGGGGCTGTTTTCTGGAGGACCTTGCGCTGCAACCCATGCAGCTCCTTGCTCGTCCCGGCCTTGATGGCACTAACACCAGCCTGAGAGGAAATCATCTGCGAGCGAATGGCGGACGTGACGTTGGAAGGCTGCACGCCCGAAGCCACCGGCTCGCCATGGACGACGCGGCCTTCCGCGGCACGACTAGTGAAGGCATTCTGCAGCGTTTGCTTGGACAGGGCTGCCTTGGCCGGGTTAAGCACGCCCGAGGCCGCCGGGGCACGGACCTTGTTGTGCCCGTCTTCCATCTCTGCCAGTGTTCGCTTGCCCGTCACGGGCCTGGTGGCAGCAGCAGCAGCAGCAGTAGCAGCATCCCGAGCCTTTACTGTCGTCACCTCTGCCGGCTTCGCAGCAGCGGCGCGTGCCCTCTCTTGCTCACGTCGCTGCTCACGTTGTTCCCGGAGCTTGCGGTATTCTCGTTCCTGAGGCTCCTCATCCACAAAAGGACAGCGACCATTACCCACACTCCGGAACTGGGGCCAGTCTCCATCGGCCTTGTTGGCAACCTTGGCGTACTCGCGCACCATCATGGGCTTGTGCCTCTCTTCCATGTCAAAGACGTAGATATAAGGCCCCTTGAAGTAGCTGACCTCTCGATTAAATACACCGAGGTCCCGATCGGTGGGGCCGTTGATCCGTTCATGCTGGAGGAGCTGGAGAAGGTTGTTCTCGTGGCCGCCTCTAGTCTGCCCCTGTGGCCGGGATGTCGCCCTAGAGTTGGTGGTCCTGGAGCTTTGTTGGCCGCTATCTGTTTCGGACTCTAGTAGCACCGACACCATAGTCTGGAACTTCTCTAGAGACCAAATCTTCTTGCCCATCTCACGGGCCTTGTGGAGGACGTCATTGTTCCGAATACCCTTGTTGGCTTTCGTGGGATCATTAACGTGCTGGGGTCGAGAGGGTACGTTTCGGAACTCGAAAAGAAGCTTGCGTCTGGCGGCAGTATTCCTGTCGAGAAGAGACGGGTTGATGGTCTGAGGCTGCTCCTCGGGCTCGCGCTCCTGAACCTCGGGCTCGGCGGCTTGAGTGTCGGTCCGTCCGGTCGGGATGTTTCTCGTCGTGATAACATGGGTGACTTCAATGGAGAAGAATGGCTCTTGACGCTGCAGGAGAAAAAATGTGAGCGACAAATGACCACAACAGATTCAGGCGGAGAACATACAGCTCCCAGATACTGCACCCTCTTTGTGAGCTTCGCCCGGATCTCATCCGGGATGCTCTCGAAGTAGAAGACCATCTTGGGGAACTTGGCCCGGTAATGCTTCTTCCACACTTCCTTGTCAACGCCCTCATCTTGGTTGGAGGTCTTGTACACCGTCGGGGGTTTCGAGACCCTTTCCTTGGGAGCCGTACGCGTCGTCGAGGGTGCCGAGATACCACGCTGGGCGAGCACCTGGGACCGGGGCAGCTTGGACGGTGAGCGGGCAGCACGCTGGGAGACGGTCGCCTCGACAGCCTGCTTCTTGGGTGGGGGCTGGCCGTAAGCTTCCTCACGCTGCACGTTGGCATGAGAACGCTTCTGTTTGGCAGCGAGGGACGTGGCCCCAGCTGCCCTCAAGGGTGAATTGACAACATTGGGGTTGTTGGTGAGCGGCCCGCGTCTCGAAGACATGGCAGCGAGGGGAGCCGGCGTTGGTGATAGAGATACGGTTGCCATAAATGCACTGCGTCATCCAACATGCTCCGGAGGGGACGAGTCCAGAGCACGAAGGTAGGTGTCGAGAGAGCGGACAGCCTGTGGTTGGTGTGGAGGGGCTGGGAGAGTGGGTGAGTGTGGGCACGAGGCACGCGACGTGGAGGGCGACACGTCGGAGACACGAGCTACCAGGAGGCGGATCGTGAGGGAAGATGAGCGTGTCAAGAAGACATTGAGGATCCGGGAGGCCTTGCGAAGGATGACAAGGCAATGGCACATGGGTGAGCGGAGGATACAGTAATTGCTCAAGAGGATGGCGGTGGTCGAGTGGTGGGAGGAACAAGCTGCTCGTCGTCCACAGTTCCGTCGTCGACACACTGGGCGTGTCGATGGAGACGGTTCGCGCTTGGCACAACAGCACTAGGCCCAATTGGTGACCCATGTCGAAAACACGCAAGGGCCATCCCGCCGCACAGCAACCACCACCGCAGCCCCGCCCCAGCCCCATCGCCAAGAGGACTCACAGTGCGCTTATTCCAATGCATAACGGATCTAAAAGACATTTTTCAGGTAGAGTTACACAGTTTCCATGCGAGATTTTATGCATAGCGGCACTGTTTGGTGTGCACTCTGCGCCAAGTGCTCAGGATGCAATCTCGCTGTTGCACATAATTGATAAACGCATGCACAATTCCACCTCCCCAAGATCAAACCATCCAAGAGCACCATCATCGACAGCTACGCACCATTCCTCGAAACCATGCGGTGCTGAGGAGAAACACATCTTTTCCTCCCTTCCAGCTTACTGTTATAAGCTCACCGAGCTGCCGAAAATGCCCCTGTCGATCCACCACAATTCCTCGAGAGATTGCCCTGTGCCCGCGATAGAATGAAGCTCCCCGTGCCACCATTCCGGACCGCACCCGTACTCGCACGACTCCCAACCTCGCGCCCGGGTGTTTTGCGAGCCGTCAACAAGAATGCCAGAGCTTCGCTGAACAGGGCCCATGTGTTGCCGGTGCAGGCGCGTAGGTCATACGCGACCACGTACGTCTCCGCCGGGGACCTGCAGTTCGGGCAGCCTGTCCACGAGACGCATCCTCATATCCTCAAGGCCGGCGAACGTTGGTGGCTCAAACTCCCCCGTAACAACGTATTTCCTTTTTTTTTTCTGACCCCGATGCCCTCCAGTGACTCCCGGAATCACGGCTCAGGAGTATGCCGACCGACGAGCCGCCCTCGCCCACTCCATGCCCGATGGGAGCGTCGCCATCCTCCACGCCGCCTCATTACAGTACAAGTCCGGCGCAGTCTTCCACTCGTACCGCCAAGAGTCCAACTTCCTCTGGCTGACAGGATGGAACGAGCCCGACGCGGTGGCCGTGATCGAGAAGACGGGCCCCCAGCTGGGGGACTATACCTTTCGCATGTTCGTTAAGCGCAAGGATCCTCTTGAGGAACAGTGGTCGGGGTACATCAACGGTGTGCAGGCCGCCGAGGATATCTTCAATGCCGATGAGGCCCATGGCATCGATCGCGCCGAGGCGATGCTGGAGAAGATTCTCAATTCTGCGAAGCTCGTCTATGCCGACATTCAACCGACCAAGGGCCTGGCCGACAACCCTGTATACCGCTTCTTTGCTGGCAAGAGGTCCGGACCCGCTAAGACGCCGCTCTATCCCGTCATGAACAAGCTCCGCGCCATAAAGAGCCCCGCCGAGGTCGCCAACATGCGACGAGCAGGACAAATCTCTGGGCGTGCCATTACCGAGGCTATGCGCCGGTCGTGGACAAAGGAGAAGGACCTTCACGCCTTCCTCGACTACGAGTTCACCGTCAACGGATGCGATGGTCCCGCATATATCCCCGTGGTTGCTGGCGGCGAACGCGCCAACTGCATTCACTACACGGTCAACAATAACACGTTCAAGGAGGACGAGTTCATCCTCATCGACGCAGGCGGGGAGTACGGCACATACATCACCGATATCTCACGGACGTGGCCCGTTTCGGGCAAGTTCACGCCCGCCCAGCGTGACCTGTACGAGGCAGTCCTCAAGGTCCAGCGCACCAGCGTCTCCCTGTGCCGCGAGTCCGCCAATTTGTCCCTTGAGGACATCCACGGCGTCACCGTGCGCGGGCTAGTCGACCAGCTGCGTGCCATTGGCTTCAACGTTGACATGGGCAGCATAGGGCAGCTCTTCCCGCACCACGTGGGCCACTACATCGGTCTTGACGTGCATGACTGTCCCGGGTACAGTCGTAGGGAGCGTCTGCGACGGGGCCACTGCGTCACTATCGAGCCTGGTGTGTACGTGCCCCGCGACGACCGTTGGCCGAAGCACTTTCAGGGGATGGGGGTGCGGATCGAGGATAGTGTCTGCGTTGACGATGACTCGCCGTACATTCTGTCCACCGAGGCGGTCAAGGAGATCAACGACATTGAAACGTTGCGATAACTGTACAATCCCATAACGTGTAAAAGTAGATGTTTATATATTAGACGGCCATTTACGATGATATTCCACTACAACAAACCACCACCGCTATGGCTCATGTGGATGCCAAGGTTCTCCGCTCCCACCGTCACTAATAACCTTCGAAAGAAGATGTCGTTTCAATTCAATTAATAATTCCTCGTGATTCCGGTGTAGCTCCTGTACATCTCAATGTTAAGACCTTCACCTATTGCATCGAGTAGCATGTATCGCCTTGGGGCGCCATTCGCCTCTAGGGTAGGAAAACTACGAGCACCCGGTGGCCCCAAGACATGGGACCGGAAGCCGGACCAAGACGTGGGAACTTTGAGAATTAATGAGGTTCGAGAATAATTCTTAGACCAATATAGGATCGGCGGAATACCGTTCGCCTCCACGTATAGTCCAACAGGACAACGAGTGTCGCTTATTGCCAACCCTCACACAGACTACCACCGACTCCCTTTCCCCCCTCAAACCACGGACCAGCCAGCAGTCCGGCAGCAGATTGCTATCTTTATCCTGCATCAATAACTCTCTGCTGTATTCGGCCTCGCCCAAATTCGGACGAATCTCGCTTGATGACTTGGTGCCTTGGGATCACTGGACATGGAGTTTACGCGTCACGGCCCCGAGATTGATCGTTGCGCCCACGTTAAGACTTCCAGATGTCTGCTCTTGGGTGTGAATAAACGACAAAAATAACCCTCAATAATCGTCCTTCGAGTGCTCCAGAGTATCAGAATTTTTGCTTCTAGGGGTGGCGAGGAATGGAGGGTATATAACAGCAAACATGGACCGACGACCACAGACCGTCTCGAAGACCGCAACTCGGAAAAGACAAGAACAAAATCCAGTTCGACCGACAAACAGCCCGTCATGGCCTTGACTCAGATTCTCGTCCTGGTGGCGACATTCTTTTCCCTCGCACAGGGCGTCACCATCAACACGCCCGCGCCGATGCTCACACCCCCCTATCCCAAATGCGAGCAGTTCAAGCAGGCAATCGCCGGCGACAGCTGCCACTCCCTCGCCACCAAGGGCCGGATCCCCCTCGCCGAGTTCCTCCGCCTCAACCCAGGCCTCAACGGCGACGCCGGCTGCCATTCCGGCAACATCGTCCCCGGGTTCTGGTACTGCCTCAAGCCGCTTGACGGAAAGACGGGCAACAAGGACAAGCCCGTTGGCAAGAATAAACCGGACAAGCCGGCACCGGCGCCCCCGATGAAGACGGCCACCAAGGCGCCGCCCAAGAAGACCAAGTCGCCCAAGACCAAGACGTCCAAGCCCGCGCCGGTTACGACCAAGACGACGACGAAGACCGAGTGGGTGGACGGTTGGGAAACGTGTGACTTTGGCGACTGCTATAAATCTTGGGTCAAGGTCAGCACGGACTCGGAGGCGTACCTGATGGAGAGAGCCACCAGGAGCTGCAAGAGCATGACGTCGAGCGACACTTGCAAGACCGCCTTCAATATGGACTTCCCCCGGGATATCGTTTCAGGTTGCGACAGCTGCGAGAAGTTGACGTCGGCCTGCTCGTGCTATGACTTTGGCCGGTTTCATACTTTTACCAAGTGGCTTGAGTGAGCCCCGCAAATAGGATAATCGTTGGCAACCTCCGCCGTGGGATTGTGGTGATGAAGATGATTGACGCACAGCATGAACGCGTTCTATCGAGCTGCGATTCAGGGCTCGACCTGATCATGAGTATCACCTACTATTCCATCGTTTGCACCGTGGAGGGCGTCAGCTTCCTGGTAACAGGAAGTGTTTGAGAATTAGTGCCGAGGAAATATTAGGATATAATACCTAGATAACCTAAACACGAATATATCGATTTTTGCTGCTGTTTCCTCCCCATGACGAGACACGTTGGGTGGTCTTCATTATCATTATCGCCGCGGTCTTCCTCAGTCTTCCTCGCCGGCCTCATCCCAAGAGCGTGCTCCAAGTAGGTAGGTTTATTTGGAAACGAGAGGGTTGGGGAGGGTCTTGCGGCGGAGGCAGTCGCTACAGAGTTCCGGTTCCTCAAGGATCTCATGGTGGGCCGTGGTTCCCTTGCACCCTTTGAAGAGACGTTCGCAATACTTGATCTGAAAGTAGCCGACGTGACCACATGCCCACCTCTTATCCACCTGGGTGCACATTGCCGGGGACACCAGGGTTCGCGAGTTGTCTCGGCTTCGTGAAGGGGGCTCGTCTGTAGGATGTATCTGCCACGATGACCGGACTGCGGACTCTGGTAAGTCTGCAGTGTCGCCGTCGGCGGAGAAGGAGGAGTCGTTGCTCGCTGGATGTCATGCACCCTCTTCGATCGCAGTTGAATGTAGAATAGGCTCTGGCTGTCTAGTAACAGCACTGCGTGGTTTCCCCCGAGGGAGGTTCGAGTGTAATCAGACCATCTGATGAATGGCGGCGCAACTCGAGCGAGGTGCGGACGGAGGGGAGCGGATGGAGGGGAACCTTGGCCGGACGTGTGCTGTTGGCCGTTGGCGCTTCCAATCAGGTTGAGAGGTTGGCGTCGTGAGCGGTGTCTGGCTAAGCGGCTGACAACATCAGCTCGATGTTGTACAGTTAATTAACATGCCTCGACCAGGCCTGGCGCACAGAGACCTCACCCGTGTCTGTTGTTGTGGAGTTGTATGTAGAAGCAGACACACGTCAATGCTTTCCAGGCTGTTGGAGGTCCTCTGGTCTGAAGTCAAAGTGGGTCAATCGCCCGCCGTAGCCGTAGTCATCCGGCTTGCGAGAGGCCAACTCTGTCCCGAACAAATTAGAGTGCCGACGCGACACATCTAGATGCTGGTTGCTTTCCACCCACTGGAACCCACCCCGGGTGTCTCTTCGAGCATGGCGCCCTGGCTCTTCTCATGAGTCATGGCTGATTCGCGTCGCGAAACCTACCACCTGAAGCTGTAGAGAGGCATGACAGGTAAACTCCCACTAGAACCGTCGCGACCTCGGTCGGACCAAGTGAATCAATCGATGATTCTCTTTGCCGCCCCGTTACGCTGCCTCTGTGCATTCTTGGATCAGCACAATTGGGACAAGGAACTAGTGTTCATGGCGGTCCATAATGCAAAAGAAGATATGAATGGTGGACGAGGGCGATTCGCGACGAACAGCTCGGGTGTCTTGCGGATTGCACATCGCACCTGGGTTGCCTGCCGACATGCAGCGCCACACAGATCGATATCTGCGAAGGAAGAGCTGGTCAGAGTTTGGCTCGAGATGGGCCAGCCGAGATTTAGGGGCTGTGCCGAAACCTACCTGACCTTGGTGAAGGAGGAACAGCATGGAGCACCGGGAATCCTTCCTTTTTAACCCTTCGCAATGGCTACCTTGCACGTTGATGTCGCGGAAGGTTCGACCATCATTTCCAAGGTTCCAAGTTGTCTCCTGCTGCACTTACCTCATCTGATTGAGTTGCTGTTTTGGCTGACAGCTGCCAGCAGCTGGGGAAGGAGCATCGTCGAGGGTGGAAGGTGCTGCACGTGGAAGACAAAAGCCCAACCTGAAGGCACCCATCACTATCCGACCTGGTCGACTTTGGCCCTCTCATTCTGCCACAAAACAGCTCAACTGTACAGCACCGCAACAGTCACCGTTCCTCGGAGACTGCACCATCTCCTTGACTAACCCCTCTCGTACCTCGTAGGCTCGAAGACTGGAGAATACGTGAGGACGGTACTCGGAAAACATATCGGAGATTCAGACGCTGTTTTCCCGCTGATTATTCCATTTTCCCTCCTCCTACACGGGGCTTCTGGCATCGCGCGAGAAGAGAGAAGATCGACTTGGAGACAACCTAAAACCTCATGAGTGCCCAGCATGCGGCTGGCCCTTGCGTGTGTGTCCACTCTCAGTCTTGGCCTCCTCGCTGATGCCTTCTCATGGGGCTCCCAGCCCAAAGGTACGTGATATTCCATTCGCTCCATTCGCCGGATCGGATCTCCAACTGTGAACAGGAAGACTTAAGCCGGTAATAGACAACGACGAAGACTTCCGCTCTCTGCCCCGGCTGCCAAATATCTACTCGATGGCACTCAGCGAACTCCAGGACCTGGAATCGGAGCCATTGTGCCACCGAAACGCAGCCCGCCTTCTCGTTAACCATTGCCAGCTCTTAGAGGGCAAGGATGATGCCACGGTTTTAACCGACAGCGGGCGGGCTGCGAGGGACTTTGTCGACTCGTACGCTGCGAGCCTCGCCATTTGCGACTTGGAGCGCGGCAGCTTTCGGATACCTTCTACTTGCCACAAGTTTCGAGAGGCCGCTTTGTCTGCGCTCCCAGTCCCGACAAAACCGGAGCTACACGTTACAACTCCCGAGATAGACAGGTGTCTGGAAGGACTGGCACAGTCTGATTCTGCTTGGAACACTTGGGTGAGTTATCGCCACAAGGCCCTCCGATTCTGCGAGGCAGCTCGTGTCGACAATGAGAAGGGTAAATAGTGACCCAGCTCCATTTTGAGCAAGTTGGCTGACGGTTCACAGACCAGCACCTTCGACTATACCAGCGGGTCACCAGAATCCTCTCCAAGCTCACGGTCGAGGTAGAAGCGGAAATGGAGAATAGGCTCAAAAACCTAGACAAGGCATTCCATAGAACAAGCTCAAGACTTGATAATCTGGGAACTCAAATCGAAGCTGTCACCAGTGGCCTGGGCAACGTCGAGCACCTGGTTTCAACACACCTACCAAATGCTGCCGAGGTATGCCTGGCGATCAGCTTGAACCCTCTCGACACTAACATGGTGGTAGAAATCGCGAGAGATAATGAATCGCGCATCAGCCGACGCCAAGACGCTGCAAGATCTTCTGGCAGCCATGGTCCGGGATACGGTGCACAGAACCGAGCACATGTCGACTTCCTACGAGACTGCCCTGCAAAGTTTCACTGTGAGGGCGAACGATGATGCTGAGACCATCAGAACGGCCTTGGCCGCGGCGGTTTCATCGTCTGTCTTGCTGCAAAATGAGCTTGTGAGTTGTTCCGATGCTCTGATACCAATCTCGCTGACCCGGGCTGCAGGAAAACTCCCAGGCACGCGCAGAAGAGGTGACTCTCAGACAACGCAAGGTTGAAGCTGTACGTTCCCACGCTGAATTACCCCCTCGTGCACCTGGCCGGGTGCTGATAATCTCCAGGGCATGCATCAGCTGCAGGTCTATGTCGACGCCATGTCCTCTAGGTACAACGAGCATGGCGAAAGACTCAAGGAGGCCCAACGCCGAGCGGATGAAATACTCGGGACCTTGGACTGGGCTGCGTCTTCTGCTGCGTCCTTCCAAAATTCAATCTCTAGCACGTTTGGGTTCAGAGGATGGTGGCCTTACATCTACTGTCCACTGGCGTCGCTTATCATGGGCTCTTATGGGCTACCACCCTCTGCGACGAGGAATGTGGTTTTGGTTGGCCTAGGCGAAGGGGCAGCGTACCTAGTCTCGAACATTGCAGACCATATTAAGGCGTCCCTCCTGCCCGAGAAGTCAGCCAGTGCTGGTGGAACGGGGCCCAACATTACATACTTTCGACGGGACTCCCAATCGGATGCGGACTTGACCAGCAGCGGCGTCTCTGATCTACGATTCATCTAAGCTCGGTGTCCTCGCCCTAGAGCTGTTGGGGGTGGGGCAGCAGAGCGTTCAAACACATTGCATCTGGGAACCATGAGCATGGCATTGGTGTTTGGGATCATCTTCTTTTTTCTTAACCATCTTCTTTACTGGGGTTACTATTTTGCTTCGGGCGTTACGCGACCTATCTTCACGGGCCGGAGGCTTAGAAATGGGCCATGGGAATAGAGCTGCCTTTAGTGGCATAGCATCAGTTGATATGGGTTGAATCTAGGCGACGGGCGCGAAAGGGAGTTATAGGCCAACGCCAAAAATGGGGTTGTTATTAAAAGAGTTATCCATTCAATTGTGTTCATTGATCTTATGATAACACAACACGGCTGCCACATCCGTCCACCGTACATTAATTAATAGGAATACGACCAAGGGCAGGTAGCTAAATTGTTGGCAAGTCATTCAAAAGCGAGTCCGGCCAACCCCCCTGCAGCGCCCGAAGCTACGCGCGGCCCTCCTCTTGATCCTGCGCCTCGAGAAACGCCTTCCTGACGCTCATCCGCTCCTCGCGATGCTTATGAAGCAGCCGAGCCCTCTCCTTCCTCGCCTTCTTCAGCATCCGCGATTCCTGCGCGTCCATCACATTTCTGTCCAGGTCACCGGCGGAGACGACGAGGCGCAGGCTGCGGTCGTCGCGATCTGTCCACACGCCCTCGTAGTTCTGGGGTATACCTTGGCCTGAGCGGAGGGACTCCATGACATGGGCGGCGGTGCCGCCGGGGGTCAGGGTGGTGGCCTTGAGGGCGGCGACGACGATGTCGTGCGGGTAGCCCATGGCTTGGTAGTGCTCGACCCAGCCTTCTATGGTGTTGAAGTTGGGACTGTCGCGGCGGGGGCGTGGGTCTGGATGGTTGGCTGGGTCGTGGGCGTCGGGGGAGCGTTCGCGACGTGCTGCTGCTCCTGATGGTAATGAGGTTCTCGCGGGTCGGGCTGTCTGGGTGCCGTGAGCTGTGAAGGACGAGGGTAGGGTACGACGGGCAGCCTTCGTGTGACGGGCCGGCGCGGATGGGCTGAGAGATGGATCGGGAAGTCGGTGAGAGTCGGAGCCGAGATCGCGGGTCTGTTGACGAGTCTGTTGTTCTTCTGGTATGGGTCCGGAGGATGATGTCGGCTGATCCCGTCGGCCCCTGTCGACGGGACTGGTGGTAAGTCGATCTTCGGATCTAAGTTGCTGGGATGGCGTCACGTCAAAGGTGCTCTGCTGGGTGTCGAGCCGAGGGGTGTGTGAGACATCGGGGCCCGGCTCGCGGGACTTGTAGGCCGACGTTCGCCCGTTGGGAGTTCGCGGCGGCGGCAGCGCAGCCTGGGTATCATCTTGACTGTCTTTTATCTCCACGAACGCGGCGACCACGCGCCTCCTGGCTGTGGGCGACTCATCCTGCGCGGCACGCGGAGTATTTCTTACCACCTTGAGCACATGGTCAGGCGTGGACGGGATTTGGACGTTACGGTCGAGTTTCCTCCGTTTCGAACGTGATGAGGGTATCATGTCCTCATCATCCAAAGACCGTTTACGGCGCGCTCCCGAAGGTGGATCGCTGGGTATATCTGGCACTCTCTCTGACCCCGGCGAACAGACGTCGGCGGCATTCCGATCCTCTTGAGTCTCTCCCTCGTCGAGTTGGGAATGCTCCTGTTCATTCTCGTACTCGTCCATTGCGGCTAAAAACGCTGACAGGTTATCTTCATAACACCGCTGAAGACGATCCGCCACATCGCGACTCCCAGGGTTGCACCTCATCTTCCTTGCAACGCCGTTCCAATCGACCTGTTCAGGCGGCACATCTTGCAAATCGACGGCCTGCGCGAGCGCAAACAGATCAATAGTACGGCCGCCGATGTTTGGTTGGAACTCTATCGAGATGTCCTTTTGTTCGGCGAACTCCTTGAGGTCGGCGTAGAACTGGTCTCGGACCGCGTAGAATTCTTCGTAGAATCCTTCTTCTGGTAGGTCCCCCTCTTGACGTCCATTTTCGACGTCGAGTTCGTCTGGCAGCAGTGGATGATTTTGCTCGGGTTCTTTTTGAGCCTCTGGTGCGCGTGGCTGACGGATCTCGCGCGGGGGGCTGACGCCGGTTGTTACCGCGTCTTGCTCGTTCACCAATGGATTGGGTGCGCCGGCGTCGCTTGTCGTCTCTGGTTGCTTCTTCTGCTGCAGCGATGACGCCGAGTTCGCCATACGCTCTAGCTCATCTTGGGGCAGGTTGCACAGGCTCTTCATCCAACGATTCCGCCACGACTGCCACGTATGGCTGGGGTTCTGGGTTCGGATTTGTCAGATAGGTTCAGCAAACAAGATTAACTGAATGAATGAGACGGGGCTCACATGGGCTTCGAATTCTTGATAGATGGCGTTTCCTGTGCGCGCCGTGTGATGAGAAAGCACCCACTCGACGAGAGCGGCGTCCTCTGCCTTGGAGAATGGGGCGCGCGTCCTTTTGATCGGCGCGCTTGAACCGGGCGGCCGGGGCATGTCCGGTTGACAGATCAGATACCGATCCTCCACTTGGAGGATGCCGTTCTTGACAGAGTCCTCGATGAACTGGTAAGAGTACGACCCGGGCGGCGCGTCCTTCTGTCGCGCATGATCGGCGATGAGGTAGTCTGCACGATTTTCTAGGGGAACTATGGCACCACCGTTCATCTGCTCATGTTAGCCGGTGAGCAGCAAACGGAAGGGCAGTGCGGACCTTGATCATGTCCACAAAGTGGGTTCTCATGGGCACCCGCTGGGCGACCCAGAATTTCTTGCCATCAAATATGTTGCCTCCTCCGGCGCCCTCAACGCCATCATAGGCTATGCCGCCCGTCATTGTTACCGGGCGAGAGGGAATGAAACGATGGGCGCGTTGGTTCAAGTAGGATGAGAGCGGCTGGGCGCGGGTTCGTGGTCATTATGCGTTTGCGAGAGTAAAGAGCTGACATATACGTACATACTAGGGCAGCGACATGATAATCGCGGTTCAAGGAGATAGGGCGACGTGAACCCGGCTTTATACGGTATACGGTCGCGCAGGTTGGTGACGTCCTGCGATGTATGACCTGGGTGTGGAAGACGCGTGATGCTTTGTCGCGACATCACGTGGGTCTAATCAGGACCAAGCCTGCATGCAACGCGCGCCTGCCCTGGATCTCTTGAAGTGCCAAGGGGGGATATGTTCATATTCATCTATCCAATACCCGATAGATGAATATCAGACCCTTCGTGATCACCCCCACAGCGCTGGTGATGCTCAATCATGAGGCTGAACTGCGCCCTTGGCTCTGCTCTTTTTCCGCGACCCTGATGCATGTGTCTGCCGCGTGTTCATCCTTCATTCTTCGATCGCTGTTCCCATTCTCTTCCCACGTGCTTTGGGGCTCGACCTCTATTACTACGCCGATCATGATCTTGCCGCAAGGAGTCGCCAGCTTCACCTGATCTTTCCCTGGCTACCTCTCTCCCCGTATACTTCCACGTCACGACCGACGTACAGGCGACGACCAGAGGTCAGCCACCATGGGTCCCCTGGGGAAGATTCTGGCTGTGATCTTTGTCATCTCATTCATGACGTTTGTCACCTTCTTTGGAAGACTCCCGGCCCTGAGGTAACACATCGACAGACCTTGCCCCTGTCCTCCAGACTTAGAGGCGCTGACATGACTGTTGGACAGAAACACGCCTATAGCTGGTTTATATCGCCTCATATGGGTTCATACACCTAATGCACTGCTCAAGCTTGACCAGAGGTTCGCCTCTGGCCGTCTGTCGTCTTCGCTGTCCAGGTTTGGTAACTATATGATGCATGACCGGCATCCTACAGTTGTGGTACGGTTTCCCTGCCGTCTACCGCCTCCCGCGACGGCCCGGGATAGATTCAAACGCTAAAGCACGGCAATGTAGATCTTCTTCTTGGTCGTCCTCGGCGGATCAGAGATACTCTACATGCCCACAGCCTGGCCTTTGCTATCTCCGTTCACCAAGCTCACAGCTCTCTTGGCCATCGCCCTGCCCTACGTCTTCCTCTACCTCGCCTGCGCCGCTGACCCCGGGTATGTGACGCCCGAGACCATCGCTCGCCTCATGTCCCTATATCCTTACGACTATGCCCTCTTCCACCCGGGCCGCTTCTGCCGCACATGCAACCTCCCCAAGCCTCCGCGCTCTAAGCACTGCAGCATCTGCAAGCACTGCATCGCCCGCGCCGATCACCACTGCATCTTCATCAACTCATGCGTCGGCTATGGGAACCACCACTGGTTCCTGCTCCTTCTACTCTCGACGGCCGTGCTGACCACCTACGGAGCCGTCCTCGGCTTCTCCATTCTCTCCGCCGACATCCGCGCGAGCTGGCCGGCCTGGTCACTCTGGCCGCCCAGCAACCCCGGCATGACCTGGTCGCGCTGGGTCGGCATTCTCAGCGTCGGCATGCGCATCAATCTCGGCCTTGGGGCCGCCAGCATGCTCGCGCTGCTCATCTCCCCCCTCATCTGGGGCTTCTTCCTGTACTCTCTGTATCTTGTCTACTGCGGCACCACGACCAATGAGACGCTCAAGTGGTCAGAGTGGAAAGAAGACATGCAGGACGGGTATGCATTCGCCCGGCATCTATCTCCCAACCGTGAGCAGCGCAATGTGCAGTTTGAGCCTCCTTGGACACGCTGGCCGGCACAGCCAGGCCGGATCTTGGTGACGACCAACGACGGGCAACCGCCAAGGCCGGAGCAGCAAATACCCGGTGAAGGTGCGTGGGAGCCGGTGAAGAGCCTGAAGGACGTTGACAATCTATACGATTTGGGATTCTGGAATAATCTTAAGGACATCTTTATACAGGACTATCCCTTTGGAAGCAGACCCGAGGAACCTCCATCGGAAAGACGGCGGTGGGAGGGTCGGACGAGGAATGGCACGAGATACCCACCGTAGATGAGCTCATAGATCAGATAAGACATGTATTGAGCGGGCACGGCACATTTCGCTCTTGAATCATCCAATCATTTCGACATTTCATGTGAGTATTATCTACGAATTACACGCGTCTAGGTCTTGCGCTTCCCACCAAGACGTAACCTTCTCCTCCTCCGCCTCCGCGGTAGCAACTCAAATACTCCCCTCGGCCGCTACCCTCATCTAGAGCGTGTGTGCAGGTCGAGGACTCAATTACAGGATAGTGCCGAACCTATATCTAGTGTCAGCGAAAAGCTCCTATTGAGGGAGGTCAGAGAGAGGGACTCACCCAAAGGCCCGCTTGATGCTGTTAACATAGTACTCGCGCCAGTTACCCTTCGTCACGTCCTCCTGGCCGATGGGGACGCCGTCCCAGGTGACGCGCATGACAGTGACATGGTCCACGTTGTTCTGGTCAAACTCGATCTTGAGAGTCGAGTAGTGACCCGCGGGCCACTGATTCAACCGCCAGCTCTGGATGACCTTCTTGTTTTCCTCAAGCTCCAGATACTCGCCCTTGACGTTGCCGTCAAACAGCTCGAACTTTCCGCCCTTGTGCGCGCCCTCAAAGACCTTGGGTGGCGCGCGTGTGAAGGCGGCGATGCGTTGGGGGTCGACAAAGGTCTTGTAGGCCTCCTCCGCCGTTGTGCGGAACTCCTCCGTGTCGGTGACGGTGACGGTGTTGACGATGCCGCCGGTCTTGTTCTCCTGGCTAGTCCCGGAACCGGACGGCTTGGGGGAGTTCTTGTCCGGGTGCACCTTGGGCGTGGAGAAGCCGCTTGACGGGTTGGAGCCCGCGGCGTGCTGGATATCCTTGCTGTGGGCGGAGATGAGTTGCGAAGGGAGGCCCTGGAAGATCTGGCGCAGCTCGGGAATGAGCTTGCTCTTGACCAGGTCCCTCACAGGCTGCTTCTCATTGGACTCGGCGAAGAGGTCAACGTCGAACTGGAAGGTCCGGGTGTTAGAACTCGGTTTTAGGCTGAGCTGGACAGGGGTGAAACATACGACATACTCGTCCTCTTCCGTGTCGTGGGCGACCTCAGGGATAGTAATAGTGCCGGACACATCATCGGCGTCAGGAGCAGACCCTACCGAACAGGCGTCAGCCCGGTGTCTCTTGATTGGTGTGTTTTTGTTTTGTCCAGGCACACGTCCTGTCCTCAGATGAGAGGCAGAGGGCAGCCTGGCATGGGCAAGTCGGCATTACCAGAGTACTCTAGCACCAGCCTCACGTCGAAGATGGTGATGACCTTCCCCTTGCGCTGACTGACGTCGACATCGCCATCCATGGACTGGACCGACGAGATTTTCGCTGTCACGTCGCCATCCTTGGCCTCGAGGCCGACCAGCTTCTCCTTGAACCACTCGCGTGTCCACTCGGAGACGTCCTTGTTGACCCAGTGCCAGTTGTTGGGATTGTGGAGGACCATTGTCGCGAAGTGAGGAGGTACGGGGCACGATGGGGGAAGAGAATTTTCTGTTCGGTGCCATCATTGTTAGCATGTGTGCGAAGCGACAGGCAGGACAAATTGGCGTGCGAAAATGGAATTGCGCAGTAGCAAGATCAGTATGGGCTTAAAGCCACAGCATATTGGTCATCAAAGAAGGGAGTACAAGTCACTCTATGACTGGTGCCAGCTGGGTGTTTCATCATGAAGACTGCAGAGGAACGGGGAACAATGAGGAAAGGCAGGAAACTTACAGAGCAGCAAAGACGAGGAGGTACCGGGTGTCGAATATCGTGGAGAAGTGAATAGGAAAGGGAAGAGAAGAGATGGAGAGGAATTGAAGGCGGAGGGAAATAAGGGGAGGCGGAGGAGGAGAGGAAGAAAATGGGTGGGGAGAATTGACAGAGGTTGGAGAGAGGTTGTGACGGAAGCCTCTAGAACTTTGCATTCGCGATTCTCCATACTTACCGGGACCTGTGGCCAAGGTGTGTGTTGGTGCTGGTGCCGCTCAGAAGCTTACCTAAGCGTTGACTTCCGTCAAGCGCCCCACTCGACTTCGATTCAGGTGGGCAGCGGGTCTAGGGTAAGATTTCACAGAGGTCGAAGACCACCTCGTCTTGGTCTTGGCCGAGGTCCACGTAAGCGTACAAGTGTGTCATGGACCCCGGGATGCGCTTCAGGCGGAATGCTAGGCGATCAGGATCGTGCATTGCGGTGAGTAGCCGTTGAAACTTCTTCCCCCCCCCCCTTCTCTCTGCGGGACTCTCGTAGAGCGCGACTATCTGCACCGGCTGTGGTAGAGCTTCAGAGAGGCGGAAGACCAGGTCTCGTTTCTGGAACATCGCGTCTATGTACGTCATTGATGGAAATCCGGTATTGACTTGGAAAAGCCGATACAAAGTACTGTCTAACAGGCGTCAGATAGTTCGTGTAGAGTCCGAATCACTTTCAGGCTTTCAGCAGCTGAGGAGCCGTGGTAAACGTGTTATTGTGAGCCTCAGAGAGCTGTCTTGATCACAGTGTCAATTAATTACTCCATAGCTCTTGAAGGCAAGAGATAGTCCAGGTAAAATATAACATAATATAACATGCGCAGTGCATCCCTTATCACAGAAAGGGTCGGGCTACAGGAGGTAACTATATGTATGCAAATAATTCCGCACAGTCCAAGCGCCTCACTACATTGGCTGTTCACAGCCAACATCTTCCGTAAAGAACATCTCCCAAGCTCGCAATCCTCTAATAGTAGAGGTTCGATCCTCTATAAACGGACTCATACTCCTTTATGTATGGGGGATGAGGAGCATTTTTAACCGTTTTAAATGGTGTTCTCTTGTTTTTATTTGCAGAAAGATCTTAAGTGTCTCTTAATAAGCATAATGTACACATCGCTATAGGTACTTTAATAGATAAGTTAGGGAAAGCTAACACCCTAGCTCCCTCCCACGCCCTAATTATTTTCTATCACTATACTATAATGCGGAATCGCAAAGCACTATATATTATTAATACTCCACTACCTAAAAGTAAGCCTAAAGCACTAGAGGCGCTTTTTAGTGTCTCGAGATAAGTTGTTATTTATTACAGGCTAGGCCTGGGGATGCAAACCCGGCTATACCTAGTTAGAGAAACTACAGCCCACGATAACGAAGCGATAAAGAAGCGGTTAATCTTCTACCCCTTCTTGTTACGACCCGATATGCGGCCCTCACGTGCTCCGGAGGGGCCCACCTTTTTCCTCTAATCACCTAAGGCCGCTAGGCTCGTAACGCTCCTACATAGGTTCACCGTGAGCCAGGAGGGATCACGACGAGCCTCACATAAGGGATCACAACGTTCTAACATGCGTCGTCTAAGTATATAGACGCGGTCTTAAACCGCCTCTAGTAAGAGCTACTCCAGCTCCTTAGCTATCAATATAGAAGTTAACGCTCGACTTGCTCTAGTTCCTAAGTCTCGCACCAGACTGTGACCCGACCTGCCTAGACGACACCTTAGTCTTTCTGTTAAACATAAACCGACCTCTGTCTGCCTTATAGTTAGACCCGAACGTCACACATTGATAGCTCTTGTTTAGTGGACTATTATGTTATCCCTAGGCAATACTCCGACACCCACATTATGGCTCTAAGCACGACCCTAACCCTAACCTCATCTAACATCGGAACCACTCTGACTTACACTTAGATGGAGACTAAGGACATTAGCGAAATCATTAAACCATAGCACCTAACTTCCTTCAATGAAACTCTAAGAACGCTCTAAGGATTCCTCACTTAACTTAAGGCTTACTATCGGTTCTACCCCGAAAGACTTAAGAACGACCTCGATAAGGTCCTCCATATGGGAACTTACCTAGAAGGAACCGCTCTCGCTTAGTTCGAGCCAATCCTACGGGACTACCTTAATAACGAACCACGAGACTAAGATTAGGAAATAGTGAACATCTTCGCTAGCTTCGATAACTTCAAGGAAGCCATTAAGGAAGCATTTGGAACCGTTAATGAGTAACGATAAGCCATTAAGAAACTCAAAACGCTTAGATAATGAGGATCCGTGGCCGATTACGTAGCTACGTTTAAATAAATTGCTGTAAGCTTGGATTGGGACGACGAACCCTTAATGTTAGCCTTCTATAAAGGACTTAAGGAAGAAGTTAAGGACGAACTCTACCGAGACGAAGAACTAGACACCTTAACTAAATACATCGCTATGGCTATGCGAATTGATAACTGACAATACGCGTGACGATAACAAAAGCGTAACTAAGGGTTCGGATTCATTCCGTATATTATAAACTAAGGTAGGAAACGCTAACCCTAAGGAACTAACTAAAGGCGAAATCAACTAGGAACTGCGTGGGCTTACTTAATAAACCCCGAACCTATGGAACTAGACGTAGTTTAACGAGACAAGAAGAACCTTATATGCCATAACTGTGGAAAGAAAGGACACTTTGCATGAGAATGCTGGTTACCTAAGAAGGGGAAAGCAAATTGGAACCCCGTACCGGAAAGTAAACGATAAATTAACATACTAGCGAACGAAACCCGCTTAGGATACGAAATCATAGGAATGGGCGAATTGACTAGGACCACTCATGCCTCACTCTTATGGACCGTATGTTACGATGACGTATGCTTGATCTATAAGTCTGATAAAGACGCAAAAGGATGGTACCTTAAGAAACTAAAGGCATCCCAAACGGTCGCCGTGCTTAGACGAACTATAATTGAAGAAGATGAAGGAGAATACTCGGTTGATGAGTCTATAGGGATTAGCGAAGCTAAGGAATGGGAATAATAAGCAACCTAACTGCTCTAAGATATAGAGAAAGAAAATAACGAAGGAGAAACTACCGATTTAGTGGGAATAGAAGAAATCCGGGAATGGTGGGACGAGAATCTTATGCCGTTCGCACGAATGACCGTGGACGACTAGAAGTGTGTAGTAAGCGCTAGGCAAAATCCCATGCTAAAAGGAGGATGCCGAGTCGTGTTCGTTTTAGTATATAACATTTGATAACTATTCAACTTTGAAAACCTTACATCACGATGGGTATTCGGTAATGACGAATGACTGGCACCTGGACATTAGGACCACGAAGAGATCGGATGGATCTTATATATCTACCACCATTATGAAATACACCTCGAATAGAAAGGACGACATAACATATTCTCACGATAACTACTAAACATTAAAATCACTTAACTATACACCTAAGAAGAAGTAGAGTACCTCCGTTTCGTGCACCGTAGCGAAGAAGCTTAAGTGGTAGCCTTACAATACAACTCACTAGAAGTCTGTCTCCTAGATAGCGACCCTAAAGATGAATATAACTGCGAACGAGAGGACTACGAGATGTATATAGCGTATAAGGTACAATAATGGTATAAAAAACGACGAGAAGAAATTTAACGACATCGCGAAGATAACGAACAATACGAACGACTTAAGTAAGCATAAATAGAGATGCTACGGCGGAAACGTAAGGGAAGGTAGGATCCTAAGAAGGTACTGGAGCATATCCTTGAATGTTAGGAGTGCGTCCTGGAAGCCCTGTTACGTTACGACGATATCCTGGACCCTATAAGTAACCTATACTTCGAAGGGTTCGACTTCTTTCGAAATAAGGAAACCCAACCGGGACAATAAGAACGATGGATGGAGATTAGGAAAAGACTCCCCATAACCTATGTATATGGAAGCTCGTTAGAAAACGATGACGATGAAAGCATTTACGACTCTAACGATGGGCACTTAGTATTAGTGAACCCAGAACATGCCACTAAAAGGGGATATAAGACACTAATGGAGATCTTCGATGACCTCTTCTTATATAAGGAATGTCATAAGGGAAAGAGTGCTGAAAGAATACACTACAAAATTTACTAACTCCATTACGGTAGGTTCGATTTCACTATGAAGAAAATGAGAGACCCTAAACTCGCGACAATTTAGGAAGAACTCGAGAAGGACATCCTAAAGGACTACGTATATAAGAATAAGAACAACTAGGCAAAAAACTACCTACGTTATCTGTGAAAGGGCTATAGAATGACTCGAATACCCTAAGGACCCTCTGCGCGATATAGGCAGATCGCGGCATGAAAACGGTCTTGGATGTCTAGATCTAAGGACATCGCATATAAGCACTGTTAGATAGTGGTGCGATGGGAAACTATATATCCCTAGCTATAGTTAACCATTACTAGCTACTATAGCATTAGAAAGTCGAGCCTTATAGGCTATATAACATCGAAGGCGACGCCTTTGACTATAATGGTGGGAAAGTCGACATAGAGACTGATCATCTCGATATGTCTGTCTAAGGACACTATAAGTAAGTCAGTTTCGATGTTATGAACCTATCTGGTTACGATCTGATATTCGGTCACTTATGGCTTTAGGAAAGTAACCTTATGATCGATTAGCGCACTGGCTAGCTATGATGGATGGACACCGCGGCGCGTAACGATTATTTACGACTAGAAGAAGCGAAATTTCGTGACGACTTAGCCTTTAGAGAAGCTTCATAAGGAAGCTATAAGCGAGCCGTGTAGGCGATGACGTTAAAGGAAACGACAATAGCTATAGTAGCGACTTAGAAGAGCCTATAACCTGGTTTACGATATAAGTAATCACGAAAGCACGACAAACGAGTCAAAAGGATAATTGCACTCCTTAAACGGCACCTAAGCCACGTCGATAAGACACTTAGCTAACAAAAGGAAACGCCCTTAGAAAACGAAAACAGAATGAAGAACGTCCCTAAGGAATATCATAAATACGCTAAACTGTTTTAAGAAAAACTCGATATAGGACTGCCGGAATATAGTCAATAAGACCACGAAATCTGCCTTAAAGACGGAGCTACGACTAAGTTCCATAAGATTTATAACCTTAACGAGACGTAACTTACCACATTGTGGGAATATCTAGACGATAAACTCGCTAAAGGTTACATTTAGCTATCCAAATCGGAAGTAGGATACCCGGTAATGTTCGTTCTAAAGAAAAATGGGAAGCTACGGTTAGTCGTGGACTACCGGTAGCTTAACGATATCACCATTAAGGACTGAACACCATTGCCGCTTATCTCTGAATTACGAGATAGGCTTCACGGTAAGAAGTACTTTACGGCTCTTGACCTAAAGGACGCTTATAATCTTATCCGCATTAAGCCTAGAGACGAATGGAAGATAGCCTTTCGAACTAAGTTCGGACTATTCGAGTACTTAGTCATGCCTTTTGGACTGACCAATGCCCTAGCGTCATTTTAGTGAATGATCAACATAGTATTATGAGAATACCTAGATATCTTCGTTATTGTTTATCTGGATGACATCCTAATCTTCTCGGAAACCCTTAGAGAACATAAGGATTATGTGTATAAGGTACTCTAAACGCTATAAGATGCGAAACTCCTCGTTAAACCTATAAAGAGCTATTTCCACGTTTAGAAAGTGGAATTTCTCGGACATATCATCACCCCGAACGAGATTCGGATAGACCTGAAGAAAATCGAATTAGTGTGTGACTAGCTAACACCTAAGAACGTGAAGGATGTATAAGCCTTTATCGGACTCACTAATTACTACTAACGCTTTGTGTGAGATTTTGGTAAGATTGTAGCATCACTTACGAACCTCACGAAAGGGTTGACGAAATTCGAATGGATAGAAGAATGCTAATAAGCCTTCGACAAAATTAAGGACACGATCACTTTAGACGTGGTCTTAATAACCTTTAACCCTAAACGATAAGTGGAATTGGAAACCGATGCCTTAGACTTTATAATTAGTGCTTAAATCGGATAACGAGATAATAAGGGAAGACTCTAACTAATCGCCTTTTACTCTAAGAAACTTCACGGAGTAGAACTTAACTATCTAATTTACGATAAGGAGTTCCTAGCTATCATCTAAGCATTTAAAGAATTCCGACATTACCTTACGGGAAGTAGACATAAGGTTAAGGTCTACACTAATCATAAGAACATTACATACTTCGCCATAACATAAGAACTCAGTAAATGATAACTAAGATACGCTAAATTCTTAGCTGACTTCGATTTTGAGATTATTCACCGGAAAGGATTAGAGAACGGTAGAGCTGACGCTCTTAGCTGACGACTAGACTACGATATAGGAGAAGCGAAAGCAATAGGACAACTCCTATAGCTCAATAAATAAGGAAATCTTAAATAGCGATCATTAAATACCGTCACCTATAAGGTAGAAGTCACTAACGATTTGCATAACGAGATTAAGGAAACTAATGTACTGTGTTAGGGACACGAAGTGGAACCTAGAGTCATTAATAAAGGAAACGGAAACGAATATAACGGAAAAATATGGATTCCTAACGTAAGAAACCTACGAGAAAGGACCATCAAAGAAATCTATGCATACCTAACGTTAGGACACTAAGGAATTCGAAGAACCCTCGAAAGGATCCGAAGGACATATAATTACTAAGGAATTAAGAATGATGTCACACGCATTATAAAAGAATGCGAAGATTATGTATAAGTAAAGGCAACACGACACAAACTATATAGAGAGCTCAAACCTCTATTAGTGCTAACACGATTATAGGAATTAATTGCCTTTAACCACATCACGAAACTATCACTATCGAAAGAACTCATGATGGATATAGTTTACGATAGTATCTTCGTTATCACCGATAGACTTATAAAGTACGGATATTTCATTCCCTATAAGGAAGCGAGTAACTCCGAAGAACTCATATACACTTTTCTTAAAATCATTGTTAGTAATCACGGACTACCTAAGGAAATCATCTCGGATAGAGGAATGATATTTGCCTCCAAATTTTGGCAAGCCCTTATGGCATAACTCGGACTGAAATATAAACTGAGTATAGCATACTACCCTCAAACGGATAGACAAACCGAAAGGCTTAACCAAACTCTAGAACAATACCTATGGTGTTACATTAATTACGAACAGGACGACTGGGTTTCGAGGCTACTAACGGCTTAACTCGCCTATAACAGCTCGATCGCCGAGTTAACTTAGCTCACACTAATGTACGCTAACTATAGATATAACCTAGAAGCCTACCGGACTCTAAAAGAAGGACCACTTATGGAAAAGGCTATACTTATAGCTAATTAATTACGCTCATTACACTCGTAAATGCGAAAAGAACTTGAGTACGTGCGCTAACGAATGGCACATTACTACAATAAGAAAAGATCGAAGGGACCGATCTTTGAGAGGGGAGATATGGTCTACTTACTCTAACGAAATTTTATGATAAATCGACTAAACTCGAAACTCGATCATAAGAAAGTTGGACCATTCAAAATCGCAGAAAAACTTTTAGACACTAATTACTGACTGTCATTACCTAAAACGATGAAAATGTATGACATCTTTTACATTTCACTTCTCGAACTAGCACTAAAAAACGCGAAATAATAGTTACATATCGAAGTTCACAAAGAGGAATACGAACTGGAACGAATACTTGATAAATAAGCTATGGACGGAGAAATCAAATATCTCGTTAAATGGAAGGGATATAACGACGCTAAAAACATATGGGAACTAGCTAGGCACCTAAAGAACTGCTACCGCTTCTTATGACAGTACCACTAGAGGGTCCGCTGGGAGATGTCATTAGTTAGCTAACATCCCCGAACTCGTTGCCTAGCCCAAATTAGGACCAATCCACCTCGTTCGGGACACTTAGGCTTTGGAGGTCGTTAACTACCTAGTTTTCGTGGGCATTTAGGGCGGGAAGGACCTCGCTTTCCTATTCTAGTTCATCCATGCCACGATGGAATAACTCCTCGCTCTTAGCCTTCACCCCATTGCGTATCCGTCGGATACGAGTTAGGTGAGACATGGTAGTAGACAGTTTGGCTTAGAGCTTGATTAAGTTATCTTCCGCCTCCACGGCCTCCTGGTCTAGCTTTTTCTACTGTTTGATTAAACGACTCACTAGAAGGAGTTAGGAAGGGTCACCGGGGGTGAAGCGGGATTATAAAAGACTCATGAGAGTTACTAATAAGGACCCCATTATAATTACGACCCCTCCGTACACATTCACTATAGTCTTTCTGACTGGCGGCAAATTTGTAGGATTTCTTATGTTAGAAACAATAAGTGCACGGCATCTCGGAACGATTGCCGTTTAATGCGATAAAAGTAGTGGCGTTTTCGCGTTTAACGGTTTTGCGGCTATGGGGTTTTTGGATGCGATCTGGCATTTTGGTTAGCTACGGAAGGGGAAGGAAAGGGAGAATTTGACGAACTAACAGAACGGGGAGGTAGGCGCGTTTTGACTGATCTTAGGATAAGATCTGGAGAGGGGAGACATTATGTTACGACCCGATATGCGGCCCTTACGTGCTCCGGAGGGGCCCACCTTTTTCCTCTAATCACCTAAGGCCGTTAGGCTCGTAACGCTCCTGCATAGGTTCACCGTGAGCTAGGAGGGATCACGACGAGCCTCACATAAGGGATCACGACGCTC
>JPKY01000142.1:0-58273 GCA_000769265.1 Hapsidospora chrysogenum ATCC 11550
CGGAGGGTTCTTGTGGGGACGACCGTTACGCCTTCTTCACTAGGTAATTACAGTACTGATACTAGTACAGTAGCATAGTCGGTTGGCAAAAAGGTGGAACTCCTGAATATAGTACAGGTAGGTAGGTACCTTCTATTTACAGCAGTTCGTGCCTGGCTAAAGACATCACCGCAACAGACGCGGATTATTAAAACTTGACGTCAGATCCACCCATTCATTCACTCTTAACCCCTTATACTGTGCCATCACACACTGTATAATACTGTATCTCAATGGGCGGGGCCCCAGGAAAACTGCATCATCATCATCATCATCATCATCCTCATCACCACTACTGCACCATTGGCAGACATCATTTGACCGCTGCTTGAGGCCCAGTTCCTTACGACGCATCAACTGCATTTCCGACACAATGAGCAGCCACAATAATGCTACCAGCGTCCATCGAACCACTGTGGCTCGGCCTGTCTATCAGCTCACATTCACCACCACTCCCACATTGCCACAGGAAACGCGAGACAAGGCGTACGAAATAATACAGTACAGTACCCCGTACATACTGAATACGACCATGCACGACCGCCTCGGACCGGGCGGGCGGTCCGTGAATTAGCCTGTCTAGTTGGAGCAGATGTTCCTACATCTGTACTGTACTCAGACGACGATCACTCCAACCAGGTTTTGTGGCCACCCACGCGAATCGATGATGTATTGGGACAAGGATTCGCTACTTGTTGTCCAGACTTGGCACCACTCTCCCCCGGAATGGCAACGGGCCATCTCTGGATCGCGGACACTGTTGGCCCTCCATCCCTCCACATCGACACCGACATCGACGTCGACATCCACATTGGTCGATGTGGTCCCTGTTGGGTCCGGCTCGCAAGCTTGGGCTGGACACAGAGGGCCGTGACGGAGCCGCCACTGGTCCGCCATCCCCTGGGCGTTGCGTTATACAGCAATATGATGCTGCTGGAGTGACGCTTGAACCTCTCTCGTCCTGGGACATAACCCCTTTCCCATTGGATTCTTTCCATCGGGAACCGCCATCCCTGGATGTGGTGCTCGTCATACTGCACTGTACATATCTCACACGGTTGTCCTCTTGCCCTTGGCTTGTCCTTGCGTACTAGCCATGAGCCTGTGCCTAGTCTGTCCAGTTTTCTGTCTGGCTACATCATAACCAGCACCACTCTCCCTCCTGTTGGCGGCCATCTGCTTAACTTCCACCTCCCGCAGCTGGACCTCCCGTCATGCCGCCTACGGTAACTCGTACCAAACGGTCGGCCTCGTATCACGAGCGCGACATCAGACCTTCTTCCCCCGTACGACCACAGTTCAACTCGCACACAACCTCGGACCGTCTGCGGGAGGGCGCGAACCTCCAAGCACTCGTGTCCAAAATGACTGGAAGAATTCCCAAGGGACGCCGTTCCGTCTTCACCGAGATAGGTTTGGACGATGGTGCCACCGACACGGCACGGTGGATAGCTTCGTTGAACACCCATAGGAAGCACCCACCCGCACTCGACCAACAAAACAGGCCTACGGAGATTGCTCCTCTGAAATCGCGGCCAGTCACCGAGACATCTTCATTAGAAGAGGTGACGTCCGAAGCCGACACGCCTGTCCAGGGGACCCCCATCTTCCAACGACAGAACTCGGCACCCGCCCAGCCCTGGTATACCAGGCTGCCTGGCTCTAAAGCGCGACCGAGGGTGAAGAGCGCCTCGGGATCACCGCCGAGAGCCGTTGCTGGACTGCACCGCATGGCCATGATCGCCATGCTCATCGCTCTCGTTGTGCCCGCCTTCAACTACCGCTCGCGGCAGTCGGCGGTCGACATGAGCGGTGCTGAGGCTGGACCCCTGCTGAGGAAGAGGGAGACGAGTCCGACCGATGTCTGCAGGCGATGGGCGCACCAGGCCGCCAACGTCAATGGTACCCTCTACATCTATGGCGGCGAGGCTAAGAAGGACAAGGATCAAGAGTCGAATACTTGGAATAGCTACTTTCTGACTCTGGACCTGACCAAGGACTGGAGTACCGACTCCCCTGCCCTCGAGGGCCTCGAGGTTCCGGATGGCCCTCCCGCCGTTGCGAATGGCTACCTGTGGCAGGATTATGACAACCTCTACCTATACGGTGGTCAGTTCTCCGACACACCGTATGTCGATCCCGAGCCGGAATCCCTCTGGAAGTACTCCATCACGGACAGGGAATGGACTGAATACAAGGAGCCGGAGACCTCGAGCGGCAACTACTCGGACGCAGGCGGCAAGCCCGTGCATCGAGCTGCCGAAGGCGCCGGTCTTTCAGTCCCAGAACTAGGTCTCAGTTGGTACTTCGGCGGACATCTAGACTGGGCCACCGTCCCCGGGTGGTCCAGGGACATCGACCGTGTCTATCTGAAGAGCCTACTTGAGTTTACACACCCCGGTTACTCAAATACTGGCGTCGATGACCTCTCGGGAAGTGCTGCCGCCGCTGATGCAGGTGTCTTCCGCAACATCACCGAAGGCGGCGTACAAAAGGATGACTTCCCCGAGCGGGCTGATGGAGTCCTGGTCTTCGTCCCTGGATGGGGTGAGCAAGGTGCTCTCATCGGCCTCGCCGGCGGTACGGCCGACACCTTCACCCCCAACTTTGAAACGCTCACTGTGTACGACATTGCCAACTCTGAGTGGTACCACCAAGAGACGACCGGCGACCCGCCTGAGGTTCGTGTCAACCCCTGCGCGGTCATTGCCAGTGCTCCCGACGCCTCGAGCTTCCAGATCTACATGTTTGGCGGTCAGAACCTGCCCTTCGTGAGCAGCTCCCTTTCCCCTCCGGTAAGGCGCGCAAAGCTAACCCTCATTCCAGGGATCACAGAAGCAGTACAACGACATGTACATCCTTACCATCCCCTCGTTTACATGGATCAAGGTCGAGTCGGATGATAACACGCCCCGCGGGAGAGCCGGGCACACTTGCACCATGCGCGACGGACAGATCGTCGTCGTGGGTGGGTTTATGGGGGAGGACGTCGACTGCGAGTCACCAGGCATCCACGTCTTTGACGCCTCGACCCTTGAGTGGAAGAGCGAGTTCAAGGCTGGCGACCATGAGGCAGATCTCCATCCCGAGAATAGTGTTCTAGCGGGCTCCTATGGCTACAAGGTTCCCGAGGTCGTTCAGAAGGTCATCGGCGGTGACGAAGAAGGCGGTGCCACCGCCACGGAGCCCGCCGATGGTCCCGCCACAGGCGGTCCCTTTGCAACAGGCGAGGCACCCATATTCACCGTCACCGAAGCTGCCGACGCAGGGGACGGGGGCTCCGAGGGCGGTGGCGATACCCCCACCGGCGGCCTCATCGCCGCGGGGGTCATCGCTGGTGTCACCGGCGCCCTGGCAATGTACCTAGGCTTCTGCGCCTGGCTCTACCGCCGCCAGGTCGCCGCCTACAAGCGCCACCTCGCCGTCGCGAACCGCTACTCGGGCTCCTCGGTCGGTTCTATCCACCGCCGGGCCGGGCCCTTCGGTGGCCTTTTCCCCGGCAGCGGCAGACCCCACCGCAACGGCTCACAAGATAGCTCCGAGGAGACGTTCGGATGGGTCGGCTCTGACCGCGCACCGCCTGGCTCGCTCTGGACGCCGGACGCGGCCAGTACCGCTGGCACGGGTAGTGGCAGCGCGGCGAAGCGGAGCGAGGACACGAGTGGTGAGAAGACCAGCAGCCCGAGCGGCGAGTCAACTGAGGACCTGCTCGATGGCGAGCCGAGCTTCTTCAGCGTCGTCATGGGTCCCCGGCGGGCCCTCAGGGTGGTAAACGGGCTTGACAGTCCTTGATTAGTTGCGTTGTCTCTCACTGGACCAGGGGATTTTATAAGAGAGAGTGAGCGAATAAGGAATGAACGGCCCCTCATGATACACAGAAGGCACATCCCTTGTGCCTTGTTTGCATTCGTTTGTTAGATACCCCTGTCCGCACGGTGTTGTCGTTGTTTGTGTTGGGGCTTGGGAAACCCTACAGACAGACACCCCAACGGTGACGATGTACACGAAGGAATGAGTTACGAACACGATGTTTGAAAATTACGCGGTATACAGAGGAGAGTGCATATACATGCTCTAGTAACGTGTATATAGTGTGTTTGAATATACATCTAACGTTAGACTGGAAACGGAGCTGTTAGGATCGTAATAGGATTGAGAAGGAGACTCCTTCATATCGTTGATGAAACAAGTCGAGTAGCCCCATCTGCCGTTCAGCCTGGACTGGAAGATACCCTCGAGATAACCCCCTACTCGAGATTCTTACCATTCATAGTAGTAATTATTAACGGTATCGTTCTTAGTATCACTAATCATGTACAACGCGAGGTGCCCGTCTACCTCCCGATGTCTGATATCCCAACAGACGACACCTGCAAAGTATATATATTTAAAGGTATCCAAGAAGAAGACAAAGAAGTCACGCCCATTGCAAGACCGGCTCCCCAACGCCAGGCAGATGCTGCTAAAAATCCCAGTCAATAACGGATCACACCTTTTCCGCCATGCCCTTAATTTTCCCCCTTTTTTTTTTTTTTTTTTNCTTTTCCGCCATGCCCTTAATTTTCCCCCTTTTTTTTTTTTTTTTGTGCCGCAGTCATGCCATCTTCCTGAGCTCGTCCTCGGGGACCGTGCGTACAAAGGCATTTCTGAGAAAGTGCAGCCAGATCTGGTTCTTGACCTTCTTTTTCTTCTTCTTTTGGGATTCGACGTCGGCAACATCCTCATCCTCATCATCAGCAGCTCCTGGCTCATCCTCCTCTTCCAAAGCCTTGCCCTTGCCCTTGTCCTTGCCCTTGTCCGGATCCTCCTCCAGGCTCATCTTGTAGGCAAGTTTCAGATAGCTCATGACCGTCATATCCTCCAACTTGTACACCTCGTCATCAAAGGTGCTGTATTCAACCTCGAACTTGAACTCCCTCGGCTTGAGAGCGCTGTGCTTGGGCTCCTCATCGGAGTGGTCCCTGTCGCGCCACCGAGACTCTGCCAAGTCTGGCGGTGCGGATATGTCGTTATTGATGTAGGTCAGGTTGGCAAAGTATTGCGTATAGCCGGTGAAGGTGAATGGCTGGGGGTAATAGGCGGGACCGGGCGTGGAGCCCTTGGGCGGGTCTTTGGGGACGACGAAATTTGGGTCCTTAGGCTTCTTGGGCTTTTTCCCCTTGCCCTTTTTGCCCTTCTTCTTGTTCTTTCCCTTCTTCCCCTCCGCGCCAATGTGTCTCTTCAGTTCCTGTAGTTGGTCCTCGGAGCTGTCCTCCTCTTCATCTTCCCAGTTGTCCAGGTCCAGGATCGCTGGTTCTGCGCCATCAAAAGAGTCTGTCCAGAGCGCGGCGTCCTCCAAGCCGGTAATGTTATACTCGATGACGCGAACGGTCGGAAAGTAATTAGGCACGATACTCGGGCTAACGAGAGACAAGGCGTATCTTTCGGCATATTCGCCACCAATCTTCGTGTACTTGTCCTTCTTCTTCTTCCTCTTCTTCCCGGAAGCGTCCGCCTCGGCAGCACCTGCCCCTGACCCGATAAGCGGCTTGAGAGCAGATCCCGGCAGATCAGACCACTCTTCCCGCAGCTCCTGGAGATAGTCCTCTCTCGACAGGGTGGAGAATTCGGTTCCTTCTTCAAGAGCGTCCCGGGCGCTCAGCTCGCCAGCGCCGAGCGTAATATCAATCTTTTTCGTGTCCTGGAGCAGAAAGTGATCGATGTTCATGTGGCCGTAGATGGAGCCGATCACGACGTCGCGATACTTCCTCATCCAGAGCGTGTACTTCTGCCAGCATGTTTCGTCCCAATTCTGCTTGCCGCTAGTCCTCGCGGGAGGGACGTGGCCGATGAGGATGGCTTTCATGCCACGCTCCCGCAGGAGCTGGAGCTGTACGCGAAGCCAGTCCATGTGCTCATATCCAGGCTCCGAGGGATTCGCACAGCCGTCGACGCCGGCATTACGGTCAAAGAAGTACATGGTGTTGAGGCTGAAGACGGCGAGTTGGTCAGGTATTACCTCGACCCAGAACCAGCCGCCATGCGTAAAGGAGTGACGCTGCACCTCAGGGATGAAACGGTGCCAGATCTCGGAAAACTTGCGGGTCCACTTGTTGGGGCCGGGATAGAAGATGTTGTGCGGCAGGAAATCGTTGTTGCCCAAGGTGGGTATGACGGGTACATCCAGACTCTGCTGGTCCGAGGAGAATGTCTCGATGAACTTGTCGGCCATCATTTGGTTGGTGTCGAGGACCTCGGCGGCGGTTCGCGGATGCTTCTCGTCGCTGTCGTGCCTAGCAGAGTCGCCAGTCCAGACAACAAAGTCGATGTCATCCTTGATGTTCTCTGCGAGCCAGTCGAAGGTAGCATTTACAAGAGCGAAGGGCGAGTCGCAACGGGTCGTCTCTGCGCCGTAGGTGCCGGCGACGCCTGTCCTACGATGGCAGGCGATTCCGCTCTTGGTGGACGAATGGACCTTGTAGAACGGGTCCGGATGGAAGTCTGGACAAGCATTAGGTGGGAGTACCGGGAGGGAGGGTCGACCCGGTGTAAGGTTGCACATACCAGTGATGTGTAGGAACTTGCCATTCAGCTTGCGTGGACGAAATTGTGGCTCCGGCGGCTGGAGGGCTTGCTGGGCGCTATCCACGGCCACGGGCGACGCGGAAGCTACGGGCCCAAGGACGAGCAGCAGGAGCTGCGCCCAGAGGGCCAGAGAGGAGGCCATTGATATTGTCGTAGTCGTCGCGTGATTGGTATTGTGGTTTTCCTCGGGCAATCAATCACTGGGTGGCTTCGACGGTGCGAGATGCGTAAGGCAGCGATGGTGTTGTCGTCGCGCGACAGGACTCACTCCCATCCGGGGGTTGCATGTGTGCGATCTGTTTTCGAGGGATTCAGTGAAACGGGCGACGACCGGGGGAGTCGGGGATGGGTCGCGTGAGGGACACGAGAGAGAAGTTTCGGTGAGCGTAGCTGTCGGGCACCAAAAAGCAACCGCGGTGTGTCAGTGTGATGTGTCTTAATGCGCGTTTGCGATTGATGCCGCCGTTGTGGAGGAGTGGGAAAGAAGCTCCGAACACCAACCTGCACGCACCTTCCTGCACCTGCCGCAGTGCCGCATGCCCTCTGACGTGGGCGATTCAGGGGTCCAAAGGCAACGCCAGCCTTCCAAAGCTGAGGTGGTACCTAATACCCAGGTACCTACCAGGTAGGTGTCTGGTAAGAGGTAATACTGTATTAATCACGGAAAGTACAGACGAAATACTGTGATTGTCTTTCCACCGCCCACTCGGGGGGGATTCACTCTTCACCTAACCTTTAGCTCTTGCCTTTATATACACATCAAGCCTCCCAACGTTAAACAAGGCCCCGCCGCGACCCAATCTCGAGTGACGGCTCCCACACGTGGGGGCGACGAAGCGCCGTGCAGCTTCAGCGAATGAGTCTATTTGTCTCGTCCCCGGACGACGCACACGACACACTACCGGCTCGAACCTTGATGACCTCCCTTTTGGGCGTATGCTGTGCGGGTGATGCCATCCCATGATCCCATTCCCATCCGGTCCTGTGCTCATTTCATCGGCCTGTGATCCCGGAGGTGCAACCAACCAGCCAACCAGCCAGTCTCAACTGTGGCAACGTCCGGGCTTGTCGTCGTTCGCGCAGACAGATCCGTGATCGCAGGAAGTGAATAAGGAAAGGACTGTGACAATTGGCGCCTCTCAGAATCGTACCATCCTCTCTCGTTATAAGCAGTCTGTCTCCCAATGTGGGGTACGCAGGAACGGGCCGGGTTGAGGCGCCTTCGAGACACGGTCCCAGGTCACGGGACCACGAAATCACTCCTGAAGTCCCCGCCGGTCAGAAACAAAAAAAAAAAAAATCCCTTCTTCAACAACGCAACTCGAGGTCCTCACGACAAGCTTCCAAGCGCGTCGACGCCTCGTACTATCAGGCCGTTCCGAGTCTTCGGATGCGAGGCTCGCGGACCTCGTTGCCAGACCAAAATACCTGCCGCTCGTTTGAGGGAGGTCGTACGCTACCTGTGTGACGGCTTCCTATGGTTTTATTGTGGCTACATCCTCCTCGTCTCACCCATCTATTTGATTGATGGACCCTTAGTAGTTGCACATCGAAGCACGGTGATACTTTCAATGCATGTTTTCCAAGTCTTGTTTTACACATCTGTCCCAGTTTCTTGGCCACTCACCCGAGCACAACTCGGCTGGAAGCCGAGCCGTTCCTTGGAGGCCTTTCTTGTTCTACCCTATATACCCAGACACGTCCGTCCCCATCTGGCAATAAAGCGAAACAAAAAGCAGACCAAAACTCCTCTCAGATTTGTACATTTGGTATAGGTATTTACCGTCCATATCTCGCGACAGAAATATAAAAGACGTTTTGGAGAACCTACGACCCTTCTGACTGTCCAACATGTTAAGTGCTAACCCAAAATAAACCATCCAAACATCTCATTTATAGTAGAAAACTTGTACCCCGACACCTCGCCAGTCACTTCCTCACGAACTCTTCTTCACAAACTTCGTCGGCACAAACGGCATCTTGGTCACAACACCCCTCCTCTTCTTCCCACGCACCACGACGTCAACCTCGGTCCCCTGCTTGTGCAGCCCATCCTTGACGTACCCCATGGCAATGTTCTTGCCCAGCGTGGGGCTCGGCGATCCACTCGTAATCACGCCAATCTTCTCCCCGTCGACCTGGATCTCGGCGCCCTCGCGCGCGGGCGCCCCCTGAATCACGAAACCAACGCGGCGTCGCTGCACGCCGGCGCCGCCCTTGCTCCTCGGCGTCAGCTGCGGGATGATGACCTCGGCGCCGTGGAAGCCGCCGGACTCGCGGCGCTCCTTGGAGATGATCCAGCTGAGCGCCGCCTCGGGGGGCGTGGTCGTGTCGTCGACGTCGTGTCCGTACAGACACATACCGGCCTCGAGACGCAGCGAGTCGCGCGCGCCCAGACCCGCGAGCTGCACCCTCTCAGGCCCGCCGGCAGCCAGCAGAGCCTTTGTAGCCTGCATCGTCGTCTCCAGCGCGGGGAATTTGTCGCCCTGGAAGGACAGTTCGAAGCCGTCCTCGCCGGTGTAGCCCGCGCGGCTGATGAGCACGGGGTGCGTCTTGCCACCGTCCGGGAGCTTGAGCTCCGCCCAGAAGGCCGTGCCGAAGTAGATGTCGCCCAGGTTGACGTCGGTGGCCAGCACCTCCTTGAGGATGTCCGCGGCCTTTGGACCCTGCAGGGCGACGAGGCCGGAGTTGTCCATCCGCTTCCACTCGACCTGGCCGCCGAACTTGCCCAGCTCCTCGTCGATGTACTTGCAGTCCTTCTCGAGGCACGCGCCGTTGGTGACGACGTAGTACTCATCCTCGGCCATCCTCGTCACCACGCCGTCGTCCACTATGCCGCCCGTCCCCGGCCACAGGAAGGTAGTGAGCTTGCCCTCCATGATCTCCTGGTTGGACCACGTCGACGGGGTCACCTTCTCCAGGAAGGCCGCCGCCTGGGGACCCTTGAACGTGTGCTGCACCATGTGGCTCACGTCGAACAGCGAGGCGCTCTCCCTGGTGAACAGGTGGGACTGCGCCAGCGCCGCCGAGGCGTACTGCACGGGCAACAGGTGGCCCGCGAAGGGGACCATCTTGCCCCCGTTGGCGACATGTAAGTCGTAGAGGGGTGTCTTCTTGAGGTCCTTGGCCGCGACATCGGACCCATACCGGACACCGCCCTGCGTTCGGAGTGAGAGCGGGAGCGCCGCCGGGAAGGGCATGCGCAGGCGCTTCGGGGCCAAAGTGGCCTGGAATCGTGAGACTGTTGTCCTGGTAGCCATGTTGAAAACCTCTCAAGCCGTCTCAATTGGCGCTGCCAGGAATGTACCGTCGACAATGAAGTGGTGAGTCGAGAGGCAGGCGGGCTGATTATAAGGATGGGAAGTCGCTTGTTTGGTCTTGCGTCACTGGGCAATCGGCGACAAGAGCTCATGTGGGGCTCCGACGGACCAGGTTCCGATACACTCGGGCGTTTGCCGGTGGTGAAAGCACCAACCTTACGTAATCAATGCTGCGCATCATACATTCCAAGGTTTGGCGTTTCGGGCGAGACAGCAGAAGTGCGTTAACCCAGGTACAGAGTAGCATGGAGCTCATGATTAAAGCCACAGCTGCCATCGGAATTTCCCCGACCACCCGACAAAGGCGAGAAGACCGCTAATTACTAGGTACTTTGGCAGTATTATGTCTGTACAGCCCAGTAACACCAGTTTACTCGGATACAGTACGTACCTATGCATGAAACTACAACAGAAAACAGAGTCCAAAAACTGTCTACACTTTACAGTGGTTTATACTCGGATATGGGACACCACCCCACCCATCGATCAACATCGTGACAACAATAACAACCCCCCCCTTGGCTCCCCGTCTCCTTCCCAGACACAGGGCTTGGTCCCCCGAGCGCTGCGAGGGCCGGCTACTGATCGAAGCTGTACTTGAGCCACCCTCCCAGCGCACGCAGACTCTCCCATCGCACATTCTCGTCCTCCGACTGCATGAGCTCCATGACCCGCCTCTTCAGGCCGACCTTCTCCAGCTGATACCTCCTCTCCGGCACTTCCTTCACCAGACACCCCACGTCGTTGCAGGCAATCGCCAGCACCTGTTTGTCGTTGTCCCAGGGCTGCTGCATGATCGCGGCAAGCTTGCGGGCGATCGCGCCGTTCTCAAAGTCGAGAATCCTGCGCGCGTTCTCGGCCCAGAAGACGGCGTTCCGGTGGGGCGGCGACCAGCGCAGGTGACCGGACTGGACTTCTGCGACGTACTCGTCGAATGTCGTCTTGGTCTTGGTATATTCGTCCAGCATCTCCTTGAGCGCCTCCAGGTCCTCCAGCAGGTCGGGGTCCGTCAGGTGGCGGCTGGCCAGGTTCTCCAGAACACTTGGTAGGCGAGCCAGGACCGCCGTCGGCAGAAGCGACTTCTGGTTCTTCTCGAGCAGGTTGTACAGGGTGGACAGGATTAATCGCGTAGTCTTCTCCTTGGGGGACAGCCGCAGCAATTGTGTGTAGAGGATAATGATATCGTACTCGCTGAAAGGGGCAAGTCAGTCATCAATCCGGGTTGAACGGGCGCACGGGCTGGTGATACTCACTCATCAAGCTCATCGCCAATGCTCTCCGCCTCAAAGCTCATTTGCCAGATCACGAGCAGAACATGGTATAGGAGCTGCAGGCCAACACCGCCGCCGAGAGATCCCTCGAAACCACCGCTACGGGTGCTCGCGTTGCCACTCCACAGGCTAGAAGACGAGTTTCCTCCATTTCCAATGCCAGCAGCGGTCTGGAGGATCTTGACGAGAGGGCTGACGGTCTCGCTGCGCTGGTTCCAAAACTGATCCCTCGAGAGGCGTCCAAAGAGGAGCGAGGAGTACTCCTGAACGGCAATATCCTGCAGGCCGGCGTCGGTGCTCTTAGCCAGACCTGCGAGGTAGCTGAGTATCACGGGCAGAGCCTGGTGGGTCGGTCGGGATTCGTCGCGTGCAGCGGCCATGAGGCTCGCCAAGGCGTGCGCGGTCAGCAGGGGGATGGGATCTTCGTTATTGCTGGACCTGAGAAGGGGTAGAAAATGCTGGTATGGGTCGGGGTTGGTGAAGAGAGCTCTGGCGAGAGAGGGCACATCTAGAGACACAAAGTTTGTTAGTGAGTTGTACCGGGAGGGAGCTTGGTAGCGGGGAACAGTCTATTCCGACAGCCGCGTCGTCCCCCTCTGGTCGGAACAAGGTCCTTTCCGGGCAGCGCTTACCGTCAAGTAGATCAGAGAGCAAGACGAGGATGTATTGGATGACGTTGGCGTGCTGGCCAGCGGACTCGATCACGCTGGGCTTCCCCGACGCGCCAACAAACAGCAGACGGTAGCCGTCGAGGTCACCCTGCACAATTTGCTTCCTCTGGTCGGGCTTCTTGGCCTTGTCGACAGCGCGGATCTTGCTGTACTGCTCCTCGGTCAGAGTTCCCGCGCGGACGGCACCATCCCAGGGGATGGGCCGCTGGCGGATGTTGCTCTGCAGCGAGGCCAGGTACGTCGGGGGGTCGAGCGACATTATGAAGGTGAGCAGTTCGGGGGAAGCCGCGGCTGCTGAGGCTGGCGGGGAAGGGAGGAAGAGAAAGCCGGCGGCGATGACGGCGCGGGCCAAGGACGGGAAACGGGATGATGTTGCCAATGATGCAGCGTCACCAGACAGCTCCCTCCGCTCCTGTGGTTGGTGGACAAGTTGTTGGTGGCTGAGGGAGCCTGCATGAGATGAGCCACAGAGTTAGCCACAGTCGACTTCTGAGTTGGCCGGGGGGATGCAAGTGGGGCTCGACGTTTGGGAGAGTTCCATTGCTGACGGAAGTTCTGTTGGTGCACGTCCGGTAAGTTTCGTAAGGGATCTGAGCGTCGGCGCTTTGGGCGCATCCGCTGTCGCCCAGCCACCGATAATCCGGGCAACGTTGAAATTTGGTGGGTTTGGTGGGGTTCGGGCACCGTAGCTTCAGGCCAGGTCGGTCGGTCACTTTCCAATCATTTGGACGTTGGCAGTTGCGACTTACGACTTGGGAAAAAGCCCCTAGACAGGCATACTGATCGTTTTGCTGCAGTAGGGTCTTGTCGATAATAACAACCTTTTGCTGGCCGTACTCGTAACTACTACAGGCAGGTCCGAAGAGCAAAGAGCGCCAAGGGTGGGCCGAGCCCGAGAGGCCTAGAGTTTACAGTCCTATTACTCGTACTAATTACTGTAGTAGCTTATATCGGGCTCAGTATGCTTTGCTGGCACTGGCAAGGACCCCACAAAGTCACCATCTGCCAAGTCAGTCCTTCGTGAGGCGGTCTGGAAACACCTTGACCTTATCCTCACCACAATGTCGTGGCATCCGATGCTGCCTTACGAGAAATTGAAAAAAAAAAAAAAAAAAAAAAAAAGCCGTTAAAAATTCTGCATCTGTTTCATTTCCCATCTTTTCACTTTTTACCCGCTGGACCCCTGTTTTGGGTTGGGCCTCCACTAATAATCGATGGGACATTGGGTGGTGGTGGTGGTCTGATGAAATCGGGAGGCTGGTTGCGACGATGGTCGTGTAAGTGGGAGGTTGGGGATCAAGTACTCGTACTTACCCGACTTACCGCACCACACACCACCAACCCCCAACCACCCCTCTTAAGAGCCTCTCACCTGCAGCTCTCGCTCCTTCTCGTCTATTATTCTTTTGCGCTCTTCCAGATTCAAGGCATACCGAATCCAGCTTTGGTCGCACAGGTTCCAGTTCACCATTGGGTACCACTGCCGAAGCCAAACTCACCCACAACCTGCTCGAGTCCACGAGAAAGTTGGAAGTGGGCGTTCCGGCCATCATCCGTCGGTGCGCAGTGGGTGTGGTGACGCAGAATTCCAGATCACCTACCTCCCCATCGGCCCATCATCGAGTACTTCATACCCGCCTCTCCCGCATTCCTGTCCTCCCGAGACAATCGCAGCAGTATCCCCCGCCGCTGCGATGCGCTTCCGTCCCTCACAACGGCACCGGCACCGGCACCGGCCGTCGCAATCGCCGCTCCTCCTCGCCGCCCTGCTCAGCGCCGCCAACCTTCTCCACCTCGCCGCCGCATCGCCCTACCCTAGAGACAACCTCCACGACCTGGGCTACGACTTTCTCCAGATCCGCGACTGCAATACCTACTGCGGCGCTGACAACCAACTCTGCTGCCGCGGGAGTTCGGTATGCACCACGATCGACGGCGACGTCGCCACCTGCGTCTCGCCCGGTGGCTGGGGCGCCATCGTCACCACATGGACCGAGACCAGGACCTATACCAGCACCATCGCGACGCTGTGGGAGCCCGCCCCCGAGCCCACCGAGGGCGTAGACTGCATCCCCACCAACGATGAGCAGGAGGCTTGTGGCCAGATCTGCTGCGCCGGGTGGCAGACCTGTGCCTTTGACGGCCAGTGCTCCCTCAAGCCAGGCTTCGAGGAACCATCCACCATCGTCGTTACCACCGGCGGCAAGACGACAACCCAATACTCGGCCCCCTACCGCGTCACCGGCACCACCACCGTCGTCAACACCGGTGAGGCCACACAGACCGCCGACGCCACAGCCACCACCGGGGATGCCTCCGAGGCCACCGAGACGAGCGACGGTGCCACCGGCGCAGGCGGTAGCGGGGGCAGCGGCCTCAGCGGCGGTGCCATCGCCGGTATCGTCATTGGCTCCCTCGCCGGCGCCGCCATCCTCCTGCTCCTCGCCTTCTGCTGCATCGCCCGCGGCCTGTGGAATGCCATATTCGGCGGCAGCAAGAAGAAGGAGCGCGTCGACATCTACGAGGAGCGCTACTCGCGCCGCGGCAGCCGCGACCGCCACTCGGGCTGGTTCGGTGGCGGCGGGCGTGCTTCCTCCGCTGGCCGCACCGAGAAGAAGTCCAGCGGCAAGAGGTGGCTCGGCCTGGCTGGTCTGGTGGCGACGCTCTTCGCCCTGCTGAATCTCCGCAAGAAGGACAAGCCCGCCCGCAAGCCCGCCCCCTCGCGGTACAGCGACTCCTACTATTCCTATTCCGGCACCTCGAGCGCGGGTACTAGATCGAGCTCCGGAGCCAGGACTTATCACACCCGTCGCCCGGGTGGGAGCCGCGGGCCGCCCAGGTCGCACTACAGCAAGAGCTCCCGTTCGCGGTCGAGCCGCCCATAGAGCTTCCCAGCACCTTTTGTCTCGTACACACTGTTTTCACAGACACATATTTTTCAACGTTTCATACATGAGAGAACCAGACTCGGTATGATATGGTACAAAGTTCTTGCACATATGGGAATCTGATTTCACAGGCGTTGAGAGACGGTCGGCATTGTCCCGTCTCAGGGGTTCATCATATCTTGCTTTTTGTTTTTCAGGCACTTGTGTGTTTTTTTGCTCTCCACACGCACGTTTACCCTTCACGAAACGATCGAGAGATATTATGACATGAGATTTATGAGAAGACAAGCACGTGGGAAGTCGACACATGAGGAAAATGATGATGAGAAGATATCTTAGTTAGCATGATAGACATGAAGCAGTTCCAGCTCAGGCAGGCATCACTGTAATAAACGACCGGTACATATATTTTTCTGCCCATCGACACTTTCCGCGCCCGACACGTCGTTGTGAAATCCCGCAAACGACAATTGAGACTATGACGAAATGCATCTGGCGGGGTGAAATAGACAACGAAATTTTGTCGAGAATTAAAATATGGGGCGCCGGTTTTCTGGTGCTCTTTGGTGCCGATGGGAAGATACGGATATCAAGGTAGAGAGAGAGAATCATCATCTCTCTTGCTTTTGAATTCGTTGGTTTTTTTTTCGTAGCGGCCGCGCTACATGACATGCATTGATGACCCTTCGCCACTCCCGAGACCCAGAAACGCAAAAGAAACAAACATCCGATGTCCCGTAGTCTATTCCTCAACAACGTTGCCCTTCTCGGAGACGTACATACCGTCCAGGAACTGTTTGTCGAGTCAGCCACAAAAGAACTGCGCCCGATTTCTGCCCACCGCGAGTTCACCGTTTTCGAGAATGCGGGGTGGTGGTGGGATGAACAAAAGAAGAAAAACAAAAAAGGGGAAATTGCCCAGTCGTACCTTTCGGATATCCTTGTTTCGCACCTTGCAGGCCTGCTGGATGTCGGCGGCGGATTGCGACACGTGCTCGACCGAGTTGCCGATCAGGATGAGCTCGTCCTTCTGGGACTTGGAGACCTCGACGTCGACACCCTCCTGCATCATGACCCGGCGCACAATCTTCTCGCCGATGAAGTTGCGGATCTCGACCTCGTACAGACCCGAGTCGGCCTTCTTGTCCAGGTTGACGTTGATGGGGAAATGGGCGTAGACGTAGCGCATCTTGTACTTGAAGCCCTTGGTCACGCCGATGATCAGGTTGTTGATGATGGTGCGGACGGTGCGGAGAGTGGCGACATTCTTGCGGTTGCCGTGGTGGATCTCAATCGAGATGGTGTTCTTCTTGGGCTGGCCGAAGACGACTGCCAGGTGGCTGAGGTCCTTGACGAGCTTCCCTGTTTTCCCCTCCATGTCAGAAATACTGTTCCGTCTTGCGCGCATCAAGCGTCTCCCCTCCCTCTCTCCTCAATTCGGGGTTTGGTTGAGTGCGGGCGGGTTCGTACCTCGGGGACCCTCGACGGTGACGATCCGGGTCTTGATGTGGATCTTGACTACACGGGCATGTCAGTCGGCGATTCCATCTCTCAATTGATGCCCTGCCTCCTCCGGTTCCGAAATTTGCAAAACAGGTCCCGTCGGCGGGCAAAGGTGTCGTCCGCCGAAAGACGACGTCTTTCGCAATATCTCGACCGGTCGAGGCGCAAAAAAAGACGGGGGTGCTGCACGTACCACCCTCGGGGATTTCAAGGAGCTCCTGGGAATGAATGTATCTCATTCTGCCGGTGTTGAGGTTGGTTGTCGAGGGTTGAGGGTATCTTGGACGGCGCGGCGATCACGACAAAGTGTTGGGCGGAATTTCGTGTGGGCGGAAAAGTTCTAGGGCTGTGCGGCACACGTGAGGGCAGGCATAGGAAAATCCGAAGTTGAGCCGTACGTGGTGGGGGTTTCCAGTTTCGAAAGGATGGAACTTGAAGGTCAATGGTGAATCACGTGACTGACAAGCTGTCCCCATTCTTTTGCTGGCTCCACAGGCCAAATCAATCCCCAGCCACGCTTGGAGAAATGAGGTGGTGGTGCAGATGCATGCCATTTGACCTCCATTTGCGATAAGGGACATGGGCTTGAGGAACAGTCTGAAGCAGTTTTGTAGAACATGTGTAGAATAAAATTACTATTGAAATTTCGAGGGCCTTTCGAAATTCGGGCAATTTGAAGGACCTTCAGCCACTGCTCCAACATACGTAGGTACTCCCGTACTCGGACTCTCCTCGTCAGAGGTGGGGGAGCTATCGCCAGCCGAGCTCAGGATCCCCTGCCGCGCCAGTACCACCGGTACGTCAGCGTCTGCGCCGACGACCACCATCAACACCACACTCACCAGCATTCGTCCTCGATTCCCATCCCGACAACGGCTCACCGCAGCCCCAGTTGCACGGCATAAGCAAGAGCCAACAAAGATAAGCCACGCAGCCGTACCATCCTCGCCTGCCCAAGATGTCGTACTTCTTCTCGACGCCCGTCGATATCGACATCGTCCTGGAGGACACCGACGAACGCGCCATGGTCGATGTCAAGCTGGACAAGAACCGGCGCGAGAAGGCGCCGCTGTTCATGGACGGAGAGTCTGTCAGGGGCGCCGTCACGGTCCGGCCCAAGGATGGGAAGCGCCTGGAGCACACGGGTATCAAGGTGCAGTTCATCGGGACAATAGGTACGGATTCTCCCTCTCCCCCCAATCGAAGGACTCATCACCCACCACCTGCCACTGCAATGTGACCGATGATGATGTTGACAGCCTTTATTCGCAGAAATGTTCTTCGACCGCGGGAACCACTACGAGTTCCTCTCCCTCAACCAGGAGCTCGCCGCCCCCGGCGAGCTGCAACACCCGCAGACCTTCGACTTCAATTTCAAGAACGTCGAGAAACAGTACGAGTCGTACAACGGCATCAACGTAAAGCTGCGGTACTTTGTGCGTGTCACCGTCTCGCGCCGCATGGCCGACGTCATCCGCGAGAAGGACATCTGGGTCTACAGCTACCGCGTGCCCCCTGAGGTCAACAGCAGCATCAAGATGGACGTCGGCATCGAGGACTGCCTCCATATCGAGTTCGAGTACTCCAAGTCCAAGTACCACCTCAAGGACGTCATCGTCGGCCGCATCTACTTCCTCCTCGTCCGCCTCAAGATCAAGCACATGGAGCTGTCCATCATCCGCCGCGAGACCACCGGCGCCGCCCCCAACCAGTACAACGAGAGCGAGACGCTCGTGCGCTTCGAGATCATGGACGGGTCCCCCTCCAGGGGCGAGACTATCCCCATCCGCCTGTTCTTGGGCGGCTTCGATCTGACCCCGACTTTCCGCGACGTCAACAAGAAGTTCTCGACGAGATATTACCTCAGCTTGGTGCTGATAGACGAGGGTCAGTTCCTTGGCCCTCCCCATCGTTTTACTCTGCTAACAGCAGAAATAGATGCCCGTCGGTACTTCAAGCAGTCAGAAATCATCCTCTACCGCCAGGCCCCCGACCAGCAACAGCTCATCGGACCGAATACCCAGGGCATGCAAGCGCCGCCAGAGAACAAGTTAGCTGCGGTGCAGGCATGATAACGTCGCCCAATGTCCATCATGCCTTGGTGTCAGCCCCGCTTCCTGTATTCTCTGGCGAGAGCTCTCGCTGTCGATATACTCTGTTTTTACTTTATTCTTTTCTCCCCTACCTGTTTCTCTCCCTGTTTAGCATAGGTCCCGGCGTTCCGGATTCAGGAGAAGGAAAGCAAGTTGTTCGGGATCAAGTACGCCCCTAGACGTCGCCAAAGAAAACGTTTCAATTACGATGATCCCCTCATGTCCCATTGCCCTTACCAGGTATCTACAGTACCAGTCCGCAAAATGCAATCGCCACGGAAAGAAAAAGGAAAGCACATGGAGTAGGTCTCCTTGTTACAGTTGTAATCCTCTCCCACGCCCCGGCTCCGGAATGCCGTTATGAAACTTCCATCACATCATCCGCCTCGAACCCAAACTGGTTGTTCTGGATGGCGGCTATCCTGTCGAGCTCGTCTTGATACTGCTTCCTGATGTCGGCCAAGGAGACCACCTTCCTCTTGCCAGGCGCGCTTCCGTTGCTCTCATGTGGCACTCCCTCGTCATAGATCCACGCTTGCTTCGCATCGACGCAGCTCAGCGCGTTGATGAGCAGCAGATATTGCTTCGTCACAGGCGTGTCGAGGATATCGTCTCCGGTAGGTTCATCGCGTAGTCCAGCCAACTTCAACTTCTGGATGCGGTCCAACAGCACTGATGCGGCTCCGCGGTAGTTTCCGTGCCTGATCCTCCAGGCGTAGAGGACCTGGTGGTATGGGTGGCCGTGGACGACATCCATAGCGCTCTTGCAACGCTGATTCAAGATGTCGTCCACATCCTGCTGCATCGTCGGGAAAGGCAGCGCCACTAGCTCCATATTGTGGTACGTCTCACACATCGTGTCCACCAGTTTGCGCAGACTCGAGTGCCTCAGCGCGCTGTCTTGGAACGATAGCAGGGTCGTATGAGCCAGCTGGAACTGCGATGTCGCGACAGCCGCGTTGAATAACCGGCCCAGCATGTCTGTCTTCGTGAGATTGCCATCCGACTTGGGTCCGAAGAACTGCAGAGCGAGTCTGGCAAACTCTACCACATAGAAATAGGCCTTGTGCTTCTCATACAGCGCCACGATATGCGAGTAGTATTTCGCGAGGCCGCTGTTCAGCAAGTTCCACTCCGTTTCGTCTAGGAGGCCGCTACTATGCTGGTCCATCCTAAAGGTTTCCGTGCCTAAGGAAGTATTAGTGGTACTATCGGGAAACAGGGTCGATGGCTTGACTCACTCATCCCAATGGCCGCTTTCCTGAAGTAAATAGCGGCGGAGCCAAAGTCCTTGATTGCCAAGAAGACACGGCCCTGGACATAGACAGAGAAAGGTTCCTGGTCGCAGAAAGGGGACAGGTCGAGGGCCAAGTCGGCTCTCTCCTGCCTAATGAGAGAGCACTGAATCAGAGGGGGGGAAATCTCAATATCGCTGTCGGGAGCGCAGAGGTTCGAGACCAGGTCAGTCAAGGCGAGTGACAGCGGGTCATCCTCGATAGATCCGAACCCAAGCACATGTGTCACGTTAGCTTCCAGCGCCGTCACCAGGTGGAAGTCTTCCGAGAGCTTCTTGGTTTGGGCACGAGACGTTGGCCTATCCGCATTTGGCACAGGCACAGGTGTCTCGGTTTTTGCCAGCCACTTCAGCAACTCAAGCCGGCGCAAGGCGGCAATCAGCTGGCGGTAGACGACGCCAATGTCCACCCGGTTGTGGAGGGCGTCCTCGTCGTTGTCGAACTCGAACTCCATGTGCACGAGGAGAATGAGTTGGCTAAAGCAAACTTTCCAACAGAGGTCGATGCTCTCCTGAACAGCCTTAATGATGAGCTTGCGCCCAAATTCGCTGAGCGGATGGAGCAGCTGGCGGCGCCTAGCCTGCTCAGGTGCAGAGGCCAGAGCCAAGACCTCCCTGTACAGCTGATCTGTGACGACCTGGAAATTGTCTCCCAGCTCCTTCACGACCTGCGCGCAGTCTTCATCTGTGATTCCGCGCCAGAAACCAGACTTGTCAGAGAAGTGCTGTATGCGCTCAAGGTCCGTCTTCGAGGACTCCTCGAACAGCTCCTGCCTCAACGCTGCTTCGCATGCTTGCACGAAGCTGTCTGAGAAGTTGTCGACAAAGGCCGAGGCCGAGTGGATAAGCGCCGCCTGCTCCACCTGGTCCGAACTCGGATTTGACAAGTTGTGGTACAGGCACTCTAGCGAGCTGCAGTCTCGGATAGCAGAGACCAGATCGGCACAGAGGACCCAGGTCAAATCCGAGTCGGCGTCCACGGCCAGCCCAATTGCCTCTCCCCGCTGTTTGTCCAGCTCGAGCAATAGCCGGTAGAACCGACGCCATTGTGTCTCGCCAGTAGATCGGAACTGCTCGTAGTCGACAGAGCCCGAAGCTTCCCGTTCCAGAGCGGCTGTGGATCCCAGAACAGTGCAGATTGCCTCAGCTATTCCCCGACCCTTGGTGGCTTCCTTCGGGGTCCCTAGACCTTGCTCGTATATGGATAGCGCCGTACTTAGCGTCGCCTTGGTGAATCTACCGGGCATGAGGATGGCCTGGAGCCACTTCTCCGTGACGTCTGTAGGATCGCACGGCCCTGACGACTTGGGTGCCCAGTCGTTCGGCTCGGAAAATACTCCTTCCCAGTTCTCCTCCCAGGACCGCTGCATATTCTGTCTGTCAAGCGCAAGCCGCCGGACCTTGTAGGTCATATTATTCTTCCAGAGTGTCCACAGGTTGATCTGCCCCTCCTCAGGGTTAGAGAGGACAAAATCCGCCAACGTCCACACATCCGACGAGGAAGGTGTCTTGGGGATAAGCGAGATTCTCGGGAAAAGGTCGGTCACGACGACTGTGTGCGTGTCTTTGGCGGTGATCTGCCAGACCTTGAACTCGCCAGTTCCTATGGGCGAGTACGTCGCGCATATCCTAGAGCCGCGACTCCGCCCAACAACCCGGACGAGGTTGGACTGTGACGGATCGATTGCCCACCTCCCCACTTCCTGCGGCGGTCTGTCGACGTCGAGAATATCGCCCGTGTGGAGGATCTGTCCGTCGTCGAGATTCCAGATGCGCATCCGGTGATCGAGGCAGACCGTCACAGCGTAGAGGCAATCGTCAACCCCCAGTGAGGTCACCTGAACGGCCGTCGCGGCACTGTACTCCATGTTGATCTTGCCGTATCGGATCGTGTGGTTTCCTTGGAATGGAAGCAAGCTGCGTAGGTTCTGTTTCCAGCCCTGGACGTTGAAGAAGGATTCTCTCCAGGGAAAGTGAGAAGCTGAAAAATGAATTAGCCCCGCAAACAGTGTAGCGCCACGTCCAGACTTACAGTCGTCAGGCACCGTCCTGTCGAAGCGCATCATGCCACCATCATTAACGGTCACCAGGAGCGTGTTCGCCGAGATCGCTACCATCCGGTGAGGGTGCTTGAATGACAGCCCCGTCGGTGAGTGACGCTTCGCCAGCTCTGCCAACCCAGCGTCCACCGCTGTCCTCTTGCGGAACAGATCAGGTCGGAGGGTGAAGGTCCAGAGGACATGGCTCTGGTCCAGGACAAACACACACAGCGCATCGTGCTCCTTGGGGTCAGCCAGCGCCACACACCCAGGAAGGATGGGCGTCGCAAAGCAGAAGTTGAGGATCAACGGCGCGTCCGGTGCCGCCTTGTCCCGGCGACAGATGTCCGCCGCCCGGACACTCAGTGTTGTGCCGTCATCCAGGACTCGCCACAGGAAGCTGCGCGGCGAGTCGTGCCATTTCCGGTGGTAGATAGATGCTGCGGTGGCAAGGTTCTTGGATCGAAAGGTGGTCTCGTCTTCGACGCCGTCGCTACTCTGCTTTGGTTTGCTAGGGCCAGGGCCAGCTGGGACTCGTACTGTAACGACGGAGGAGGGAGAGGGAGGTTCGAGGTTCAAGCGGGTCTCTTTGTAGAGATACTGCGTCTCGCTTGAACCCATGCTGCCTCCATAAATCGGGATCAATGGAACGCGGGATTCGTTGTTTTGTTCGTTGCGTGGGATGGTGGCAGGCTGCGAGATGTGTTTTGTGGTCGCGTTGCTCCAAGCTCGCGCTGCACAGAATTTCAAGGCAGTCCTGCACCACGCCTTCACGGTCCACGCACGCTAAACCGGAAAAGGAAATCAGCTTAATTCACTCCAGGCGCGATCCACCTCCGGGTTTCGCTTCGTTAACATCAATGGCAATTCATTGGACGGTTCGAGACCGATGTGAATATCGAAACATATTTACAGGCGACAAGACACCGGTAACTAATAGCAAGTCTTTGCATAGACACTCGCAAAAGTGCGCAGCTATATATAATCCACATAACGCCGGAAACCATGCAAATCCACAAGCGCCCGTATGCTTCGTCCCATCATAACTCCTCCAACACGTCCCTGAGCTCGGCCTCTAATGCTTTAGTCCTTCTCCATATCCTTGGGTGCAGGGTCGCCGATGCCCTCCTCGCTAATGGCGAACAGAGTATCAGCCTCGGGCAAGCAGGGGCTGTCGTAAATCTTGGCCACTCTGGTCTCGCCGCGGCCCTTCTTCAGACTGATCCTCGTCGTGCTGGCGTGGGCGATGATGTTGCCGCCGATTGGCTTCTTGGGATCCGGGTTGAACATGGCACTCGGCCCTCCGTCAACCTGCGCCACAACCTGGTTTGTGATGACGACTGCGATGCCGAACTCATCGGCCATGCGCTGGAGCGTGCGCATGAACTTGGCCAGGTGGGTCTGGCGATTCGACAGCTCACCTCGGCCACAAAAGTCGGTGCGGTAGAGCGAGGTGGCGCTGTCGACAATAAGGAGGGAGAACCGCGTCTCACACATCATAGCCGATGCCTGGGTCAGCAGCTGAAGCTGATGATCCGAGTTATACGCTCGAGCGTACGCCACGTTGTCGAGGACTTCCTCGCCAGACAGACCAAATCTGTTGGCCACAGCAAGGAGTCGTACCGGTCGAAAGGTGCCCTCGGTGTCAATATAGAGACATTTGCCTTCGCCCCCGCCCATGTCAAACGGCAGCTGGCAGGTGACGGCCAGTGTGTGGCAGATTTGACTCTTTCCTGTCCTAAACTCGCCAAACAGTTCGGTCACGGAACCGGTCTCTACGCCACCCGCCAGTAGCGTGTCAAGGTTCTTCGATCCTGTCGTGATGGAGATGAGCTCACTCCGGCGCTGGTGCATCTCTGTCGCAGTGGTGAAGCCCATGGGGACCAGCTTGGAAGCTGCAGTCGGCCTCGTCAATATGGAGGTCTTCTGCTGACTGGACAATTCTTGTTATACTTACCCTCACTGAGAATCTTCTGGGCCTTCTGTTCAGAAATGCCCTTGATCTGCTCAAGCATCCTGCGTGGCGTGTACGCCACGGACTCGACAGTGTTATAACCGCCATCAACCACGAGTTGAATATCACGCTTGGTCAACCCCGCAATTCCCTAAATAAACCGGATAAGTCTTGTGGATCAGAAGAAGCTGGTCTGGGGGCTTCTACCTCGAGGGCCGTGAGCGGTGTGGGTGCACCAGGCCCGACCATGCTGTCATCGCCCGCCTGGGCCTCATCGTACTCTTCGCTCATATCTGCTTAGAGAATTACGTGGAAATCAGTCCTGGGCGCAAGGTTCCGGGCGTTCTTGGGACGCAATGAAGGGCAATTGTTGTGGGTTCACTTTGGGCGTTGAGGAAGTGGGTGTTGATTTGTCGCGGTGAGACGCGTCGAAGGGGCATTACCAACCGCCACCACAAAGACGCCAGCCCACGTGACCTGTCCACCTAAATGAGCTGCTTACTTGCCAGCCAGAAGTTGAAGCGTTGAAAACATCTCCACTTGGGTACCACCTGTACTGCTAATACTAACAAGTAGTACTTGGGAGGACTCGTCGCTCACAATTCACATTGAAGCATTTATTGGGGTTCTTAAGTGTCAGTGATGGTTTGAATTAATTGAAAGTGCGGCTAGCTGTACAACGAAGGCAAGTTCAACCCATTCCCACCGTCCCCTGATAACTCGTCCGCCAAACAAGCAAATGCATCAGTTCAGTTCCAAAACGCCATGCCAATCAGTGAAAGCAAGTGTCTCGTGTTGATACAATGTTCCGCTGTCGTTGTCATGTCGCGGGAGTCGTGGCCTCGTGGCTCATGAGCGCAGGAGGGGAGGATTTAGAGGATGTTGATGCGGCGGGCCTCCGGCTTCCTAGCCTTGGGGACGGTGACGCTGAGAAGGCCATCCTTAAGGCTAGCAGAGACACCGTCCTGGTCGACGCGAGTGGGGAAGGTGAAGGATCGGGAGAACTCGCCAATGCTCCGCTCCGCGAGCCAGTACTTGGCCTTGTCGGCGGGCTTCTTGTTGGTGGACTTCTCGAGCTGCTTCTGGCCGTCCGACTTCTTGGACACATCCTCCCAGCCAGTTTCGTTGGTTGCACCGTCGGTCTCGTCCTCGACGGTGGCCTGGTGAGAGTTGCGGCGCTCCCGAGTGGCGTCGGTGCCCTCGGTGATGGCACCGCTCGTGGTAGTGTCCTCAATTTGACCGGCGGGGGGGATGCCGGCAGTGTAGGTGCGCTCGACCTTGCCACGGATGGTCATGCTCTGAGGGTCGGCGAACTCAATGGTGACATTCTCCTTCGTCATGCCAGGGAGCTCTCCGTGGAGTTCGTAGGCGTCGCCCGTCTCACGGAGGTCGAACTTGGGCTGCCAGGTAGGCAGGCCGGAACGACGGTGGCCATTGCTTGTTCCCCTCTGCTGGCGAGAGTAGTTGTCAAAGTCGTCCAGGAGGCGGAACAGAGGGGTGAAGGAGGTGTCGTCGGAGTTGTTGTAGAAGGCGCGAGGGAAGAAAGCCATTGTGTTGATGTTGTTGTGGGTGGGCTTCAAAGAAATTTGCTTAATGGTGGGCTGAGAGTGTTCAAAGAAGAGCGTTGGAATGTTGAGTGTGATTGTCGTGGAGTGTGGTTCTGGTTGTAGTTGTTTGTTGTGTGTGATCTGAAGTGAAGAGATGTCCTGGTCTCGAGGAATCGTCTCGTTGCTTTATACTTTGGGAGCATGTTGGCAGCGGTTTCCCGAAACTTCAGGAAATCTCACCTATCGACGCGCTGAGAGAGTCACTGAACTTACTGGTAAGTTGCAGAATCTACCCGAAGGGTCACGATTGCGTATTTTGGAAGTTCAGCTGGTGATCTGGCGCTGAGCAAGCAGCATCGTGACGTAGCTGGTTACCCTGTACGACCAGAAGTCGGTGGTAGCTTCCAGAAGCTTCCACAGCTTTCATGGGCTTCCACCTTCCTACCTGGCAGCAGTATGCATAGAACCGCGCAGAAATCAATAATCGGCAAATTAACAGGTGCGGACAAACAACCTTCCCATTCACGGTTTGTAGTACTGGATCGGCCCACTGGACTCGGTCTCATCGTGGCGTGGTTTTTACCCCAAGATTGGTGGTGCTCGCAGAGTGTGGATGGCGACAGAATGGAGCCGTGCTTCGGGAAGTAATGGGAGGTTTTGAGTGGCCCGGCCCGTGCGCAGCGCACACCGCCACCTAAACTCTATGAAGTACCTATAGGACGTGACAAAAGTCTGCCCCCACTACCTCGGCTGGCCCACCACGGTTAGTGCTGGCAAACTTTTGTCTTTGATTGTTCTGATCAGTCATGAGTACTTAGTCGTAATTACGGTCCGTACTACCTTAGCACGCCTCCATCTCGAGCATATCAGCACCCACTTCTGGACCCCTCCTGCCTTCCCTAGGTACCCGATATAGGTAGGTGGGTGGGGACATCCGCCGTGCTTCAAACTTCCCAACCGATGCGCGTCGCGCTCATTCAGATTTTGCACCCTCAAACGCTACAAGCAGAGGATTGACACCCGTCGTTTACTACCTAACGGTCCTAATTACTGGCAGTACTAGTACTAGTAATAGTGCCATTTCACCTACTACTAACTTAGCACTTAGTACTTGACTGCGACAGTGGAGACCTCCCATTGACCAGGGCAGGTGATCCAATCGTAGAGACCTTGCCTAGGAGCAGACCCGTAACAGGTGACGTCATTGAAGCTAAATATCGCTGCATGGGTATCGCCGGCCTACACGCCCGGAGTCATTAGCATTCGACGTATAAGTGACCTAATTTTTAGGTAAGTGGTAGGTAGCACCATCGGTGTGATGGTAAAGGCACACTTGTTTGACGGTGGTTCTGTTGTGGTACTATTTGTTCAATATAGGTTAGACCCTTATCTGTCTTACTGACGTGAGTACGGAAGACCCTGTTGTAGGCGCGTAGAGGTGATTCATGGGACAGCAGGACCTTAGTTCGAAATATCGATATTCACAATGTGCGTCAGGTCACGACGTTCGAAGAAACGTAGTTCTTGATCCATTTTCTCTGGTACGAAATTCGAATGCGTATATATTCTTGTATCTCGATCAGTCCGAGGCTCCCTGGGTGACACCCATTAGTTCTCCTGCTGTCAAAAGTGTGTCATTAATCACGTCGATAGCTCCACTGATGTTGGTATCATCATCGTCGATCACTCCCCGGGCTCGTTGGAGGGTCCCTTCGTTGGTTTATCCAATATCCTCTGTTCAACCTATCTACGGCTCAAGGGCCGTACATTGGAATCTGGGGATAACCGGGAGGCATCCCCACAGGAGGTCCCATGGGTGGACCATACTGGCCTGTATTGTGCACCCGGTTGAAGAGCCCAATCAGCCTGCGACCGACGGAAGGCTCGAGCTCTGTCCCATCTCTCGCAATTTTGACTTCTCTGTTGGAGTTCCAAGTGTTACGCAGGCCCCTTGTGCGATAGAAAGGTAACCGGTTCGTGGACAACCATTCTAGCTTGAAAGGGTTACCCCATGTCTTGGTCTCCTCTTCTCCGTCCGCATCTTTGCTGCTCAAGACTTCGCTTTCTTCATCGCTCCCGCTGTCCGAATCTTCTCTCTCCACCTCCCAAAATATTGTACCCCTTGCCGAGTCATCGACGATCCGACCTTTAGGGGCATATTGTGTCGCTTCGGTCGGAATCGCTTTCGGGAGGTCTGTATCACTCGTTGTTGGCGCCTTTGGTGCGAACTCGATGGCGGCTTCCGGGTCCTCGTTGATCTCAGAGACCATGCGGGCGTAGCCAAAATATTCCCCCGACTTGTTAGCCGAGAAAACTAAGTAAACATTATCCGCATTCTGGATTGATGTTAGCCTTCCGTCCTTCAACTTTCGAGTCGTCTCTGGCTATGCTCACCTTGAATGCTTTGTTCAAAGCCTCCTCGTTGTGAGACTGCGTTGCCCAAATACCAGTATGCACGCTAAGCTCGAGGTCCTCCGTGGTCAGACTCTTCAAAACGAAAAACCTGTCTCGCTGTATTCCATCCACTCCGGTATTGCTAGCCTTCGGTGCCGCCTGTTGAGCAGAAGCCGGATCTGGACTGCCCACTTCGGATGCGGAAGCGCTTGGTGTCTCCTCGTTGGAGGGGGAGGCAGTGGAGGTCGGCGCAGCTGACGGACCTGTTGGAGCTGTCGTTCCTCCTGCACCTTCGACAGTGCTCTTTCGAAGTCGACTAACGAGTCTTACGGATTGGAATTTCGAATCATGCAGCTTCTGCTGGGCGTCGACGCAGGTTGCCTCGTCTTTGAAATTGGCGAATGCGCAGTTGCTCTTCGATATAAGAAATACGGATTCCAAGCCAGGTGCTGCTTGGCAAATGTGATGAACCAGACTCATCAAGTCGGTCTGCGGAGGGAGATTGCCAACCCAGATGGCATGTCCTGGAAGTGAAACATGTTAGCTGGAGGATAAAAGCTCAACCAAGTAGAGGGTGTGGCTTACCACTCTGCCTAGGCTTCCGTGGCGGCCCACGCACAGTACTCTGATGCCCATCTGCTCCTCGATTCTTGTCAGTCCGTACAAATCTTGGCTCGCGAGAGGAATTCGCCCTACCTTGAACTTGTCTACCGTCATCCTGGGGCTTTGCCCCTGGCAAACCCGTTGCTTGCCCCGGATTCCGAGGGCCGACCGCCACCTTTGCACCCCCAGGCATATACTGACCGGGGCCAGCCATATTATTCGGCATTCCTTGGTTGGGTGCGGCATATGGTGCTGCAGGGGGGTAATAATATGGTGCTCGAGAAAGACCGCCCATTACCATCTGATTCGGGTAATAGGGCACGCTCTGTCTCGGGGGGATTGAAGACTGAGAATGCGGTGGTGACACACGTCCAGCCCCGTAGAATTGAGGCATCTGCGGCGGGTGCTGAGTATAATAGCCCTGATTTCCCATGGCCATTGACGAAGGCGGGCCATATTGGGGCATGTGCGGCGGCTGGTGCATCATGTGAGAAGAGTTCGCAAGGTTATAGCCTTGCTGAGATCCCGATGAATACTGAGAGTTCCGATACGGGACTTGGGGAAGACCGTTGGCCAAGGGGACCATGTTATATGGTCCCTGTGGCTTTGGCTGCGATAGTCCCACGTTGAGCTGCGTAGCGAACGCATTCTGCGAGGTAGACGGCGCATGTGCTGTCGGTGAGATGTCGTTTTGCTTGAGACCTTGCGGTTGTTCTTGGCGCGGCCGTACAGGAGGCGAAGCCGCAACCTCGGCGGGGTTATGGGAAGTCATGTCGACTTTGTCGGAGCCCAATGGCATAGACAACTGCAAGTCAACCATGAGAGGGGAGGAGAGAAGCCAGGACAAGTCCGAACTGAGCTCAAAATGCCCGGGCTGCCCCGTATGTCAGCTTTGGTGCCGCTCTGTTAGCGACAGGACTAGTAGTCGGGGCTAAGAGTGAAAGGGGCGAGGACAAGCCCACCTTCCCAGGAGCTGTTGAAGTCCCAAGGCAATTTCGGGGCTTGAGGCAACTCAGCCCAAAAGACAGGCCAAAGTCGAGCAATATCAACCCGAATGCCTCAGCAGAAAGTCGCCACTCGACCACTACCTAGGGCGGCACAGACGAACAGGTAATATTGGAGCAGAGAAGCTGGTGACCGGGTCAGGGTACAAGTGGGTTGTGGCTGGTACGGGGTGTACTGTACAGTTGATGGACGGGCGAAGGAACCTGTAAACTGTTGTGTTGGGGCGGCGGGTCTCGAAGCCCTGGCAGAGACGCAGAGACTCCGGGGTTGTTGTGGTTAGACCTGGTGGGAGCTGACACTGTCGTATCGTCCCTCTTTGCGCAGCTCAAGGGTACAGTATACGTCGACGCCGCTCCTGGCGCTGCTTCTCCAAGGAGGCAAATGTCGACTCCGAGGAACAATCCCTATTCAAACAGGGACCCAGACAGGGATCGATTCCCTGCAGCAGTAATGTACGTACTGTTTGTACCTCGTGAAAGGCGTCGGTGAAGGAAGATACCAGCGGCTTCCTCGGCCAAGCAGAGTACCCACAGCTGTCGTTGATCTTCTGAAATCTCGACTCGTCTGCAAGTAAGCAGGTATGAGATTCAAGACCAGCAGCTCAAGCGGGTCGAGACAATGAAGTTTGTATATGTGTAATAGTGAAGGAGAGCGTTTCGTCGGGTTTAGGTGGCGATTTGAAGTTTACTGAACAGATTCCGCGCTTGTCCAGTTGGCTGTGTCGGGACACGGACAAGAGAGGCGCTCCAAATAGTTGATGTGAACGTCGTGACGTCTCGCCATGCTCCCCACGAAGATGTCTTTTAAGTCTCGTCTCACACCCGTTTACCAGCCCGGCAGGCCTTGGAAATTAGGGCTGAGAGCCTGAGACTCGAGACTAAAACAAGGCAGGACAGTTACGTTGGTGAACTGACGATGTGCTGTGCTGTAGGCGTTGAGATACGCCCGGGATGATGACGTTGGGCTTCGACTCTGGGGGGTGAGAGCGTAACAACGGAATGGAAACGTTAGCCACCACCCCTACCCAGAGAATAGGTACTAGTATTTATGGGAGGCAAAAAGTCATGCCCGGGATACTCAGTTCCGTAAGGAGCCCCGGTCGAGGTCGCCATGCGTGCAGTGACTGGCCAATTCCACGTCAGACAAATAAGTCCCACCCAGGACAGGGCAGGTGGCTCAACCGCCGCCGCCATGATTCGGCCAAGGGGTTCTAGGACTAGTGTATCGAACAGCATGGAGAACGGGTCTTGTGGGCCCGGGACTGCCCCGGCAGTGGAGTGTTGATGTGTGTAACCGTGTTTGAACATGCGGGTATACATACAGGGACTGGATCGTATATATGTACGTATCCCCATGCCCATGGTGACCAACGAGTCGTGGCGTAGAAGAAGGGCGGGTGCCAGGGGGTGTCTTCAGAAGTTCAGTACCAAAGACCCAGGGTTGTTGGGGCTGTGTAGGCCTGGGTGTCGACCTGGTACTGTATCCCGTCATTCGGTATTCCGTCCTCTCGTATTATGCATGGACAAGAGATTCGAAGCGTACCGGTAATGGCACCTTGACGGCATCTGCGAGTCTGGGCAGCAGGGGTGTGCGGTACGGGTGGACGGAGTGGATCCGTAGACGGAGCAAACTGGTCAAGGTCCATGTCGCCACCGGTTCCAGGGACAGGATCAAGAGGAACGCCACGAATACTGTAACCCTAGTTGGTGGAACGAGCAGAGCGGCGCCGTTAGCCACAACAATGTAGTCTGTAAGTACCTGTACTCGTAGTCCAAGTGGTACCTCTAGCGGGGCTGGACGTACTGTATATGGTCGGAGGTGCTGTCGTTGTAGACAAGTGGCGCGTATTAGAACTTAGAAGCGGTCTCTCGGGCGATGTTGCTGGACGAAGCTGGGAGAGAGGGGGGGGGTGTTGAAACGAAAAGTGAAGCGGGCTTGGACGATGCCAGGTTTCCGAAGCCTAGAGGGTTGGGAATGTACGAATTGGAAGGATGGCACCGCAAGATACCAGGTACCTGTATAGAAGCAGGCAGAACACTCGTAGTGGAGGTGCCTGTATCCGGTACCTGTAGTTGGCTCCTGCCCACCCAACAAGATAATTCTGCCCATCACCTGGCGCTCTTTTCCCTCCCATTCTACCCCGCCATCAGGCGCTCCAGTTCATCGCGCCAACCTCCGAAGCAGAGCAGTGGCATGGGTGTGTGGCGCTGTTGCTATTCTCATTCCCGCATGCACACACTTGGCAAATTCGAGAGATACTTAGTAACGATACATATCTACCTGATGTATTGGACAGAACTGTACTGAGATGGAGATGGGCCACTAGTAGTCTGCAGACTGGTGAATTAACCTTCTCCAACCATGGTGTGAAAGCCCAAGCAGCCACTTGACCCAGGGTCCAAGATTCCCCCAACCCCGGTCTGCAGTGGTCAGCGGCCTCGAGGCTCTCTCAGCCAACCAGACTCGTCATCTGGGATTCAATTTCGCTATCGGTCGGGGACCCAAGCGCGCATCAGACCGAGTGACGTGGTGGGCATGAACTTGGTGCAGATAGACTTGGGGGCGGGGTTTCCCCCATTTGTGATGATAGGGACCCTTCGTCCTCCATGGGATCGACGGACGTCTTTGGCCGCATTTAGCCCCCACCAATTCCGAAAATGGCTGAAAAATGATCGATGTTTAGAACGGTAGCACTGGATCGATGAAACACATTCCCAATTCCCCATACAAAACGCAGTAGCTGCATCCTCTTCCCTGACTGACCTACGTCATCCGCCTCTAGTGCACAGGTACCGCGGAGAATACCTACCTACAGGACAAGACAAGGAGAGCACCCGCTGGTCTCAAAGCCGCGGCTCCGTACCCTGCCACTTAGTAAGTTGAGTTAGTACTACTAGTAGGTAGTACTTACTAGGCGGTATATTTTACTTACTAGTAAGTAGGTACTGTCACGAGAATTACTTGCATTCTACTAATGATATACAGTAGTAAAATGGATTGTGCTGGCCCGAGCGTACGATGGCGAGGATGACTGGCGCTCGTTCTCGAAGGCTCTTTCGCTGGAGACGGCCCGGATTCATTGTCACTTGAGGTGGCATCTTTCCGCTTGGTCTGCTGACTTTCTGCCTGCAGCTGCCTTCATGCACACAATGAAGTACCTGATGTACTTACGTGTACGTACCAACCTGAAGCAGGACCCACCGTCATAGTGCTCTTCCTTCCAGGGCTGCAGATCGACCAGAAGGGACCAGAAGAAACGCGAACTTGAATGCAGCGCTCCGACTGCGTCTGCGTCCACGACAACATGTACTAGATGGGGTTGCGGAGCCGTGTTCGATTGCCAGAAACCAAAGTCACTGGATTGTATAATTGAGCAACTCGGTTCTATTCTGCAGTACCGTCATACCAGTATCCACACGCAGTCGGTACCGAACTGAAGGTGGGTACGGATATGCTTGGTTCCCTGCCTCTCGATGACGTCTACAAGCTTGAAGCTCCAGGCAGGGCAACCCCAGCTGTTCCACAAAGCGGCCACGCATACGACCCGTTGTCACAAATCCCAATTGGAACTTTCATTTAGAGTCTCGCCAATCTTCACGAAGCTCGCCACATCGGGCACGGCGGTGGACACCAGAATGACGATCCCAACGCCTTGTGATTAGGGCATCTACCCCACCAAAAGTCCGGTGCCCGCTAGACCCTGGTTTTCTGGTACCTGTTATGACGACATTCCCTGGAGACAACCTCATCCTCTCCAGGAACCGAGTGAACATCAGACCCTAGACGAGGATTTGTGCTCGGGGATATCCCCAAACTGGGCCGACGTACAAAACCTCAGGTATGCACTAAGTCTACTACAGTACAAGTGCAGCTTGATGCACGCCTCGAGGTTAACGACACTGTGTTAGTACCTTTTGCCTTGAGAGCAAGAAAGTACTCGCCTGTACTTTACCCGTATGGACTTGGTGCTTGTGCTCCACGGGGCTCTTGTGGCAAATTCGTCACGGAGCGTACTCCAAAGTCCAAGAATGGCGGACTGTGGCCGTACCGTGCGGAAAACGGCAGAATTCCAGGTTCCCTTGACTCCTTTTTGGCCGGGTTTTGCGAGCAGTCGTGCAGAGCACAGATCCAACCTTGCGCCAAGCTTTCTTGCATTTGAACCGAAGAGCAATCCCCTTCAACGATCACTACTAGGTACCTGGTATGTATTACTACTCGTAATACTCTGCATACTGTCTTCAGGTTTCCTGTACCTCCCAGCTTTGCCTCAGCTTCCTATCCGGTTATTTAGCCATTCGTCAGCCTGCAGGCCAGCGGGTCCATTACAGTAGTTCGAGCGACTTTCCGGACCGTCTCATTTCTGTACCACAATACCCTCATCCTTGCTTCGACGTCCGGAGAGAGTACTCCGGAAGACCATCTATTCCATTTCCGGCATCGCCTTCAACAAGGTACAGTATCTACGGACTACAATTTGCCTCCAAACATCCAATGGCAGCACGATTCTGGCTTTAGGGTATCCAGTCCTGTCATTCGTACATCTGCTATATTTACATACCCCAATTTGCCTCTTGATGCGCTAGGCATGACCCGGAGCTACATGGCATGAACACAACGTACAAGCACACTTATCACCAAGTACCTACCTATACCTGTACTACCTAACTTCTTAAGGTAAGTGGTACATGGTGGGTGCTCAGACAACAATTCCGATTTGCCCAACCCGTCGGCTAGTACCGAAAAAAAGGGGTCCAACCTTGCAAGTCAAACCAAGATGCCCAACTGGGAGGATTCTCATCACAAGAAGTTCTTAGAGACTGGCCTTGCAGACGCCTCCACTGCCAAATTAGCTTGGCGAAGTCTTTTGCCTTTCTGAGACGCCTTGTTTCGAAATTCTTGCCACTTCTAGTCTCAGGGCCCAATAGCAGTCCATCTCGCCGAAGCCCTGTTATGTGGTGCCACATGCCGTCCACTTGCTGTCGGATGCGTCGTGGCTCGGTTCTAGAGCCGGCTCACTCGGCTCAAGTCAGACTCTACCTAGTGAACATGCGACGAGGAAGAAAAGTACCTATGTCGAGAGGGCTCTCCGAAACCCGCGCCTTCACGTCGAACTAAGGGCAAAAAAAAAAAGAAAAAAAGTTTCTCGCTGTGGCTCCAGAAGCCTGCCAAGACAGTCATCGGATCATATATGCTTCTCTGCGACTGATTTGCTAGCGTCGTTGGCGGCTGACATTCTCGATGTCCATGAATGAGCAAATGTGACGGAGTATATAACGTAGCCTCATGCGCGGTCCCTGAGGGGGGGGGAAAAGTCACCGCCTAGACATAGCCATGATAACGTGGTCGAGTTCTCACAGATTGATTTTGGCCGTCCCTTGGGAGACCGACGCTCGGAGCACAATATCCGTAATATCCGGGACGCCCATACTGCTTCAACGTTGAAACCAGTTGAACGGTAAGCCACTGGGTGGACGGTTCGAATAATCGTCCGCAGTTTGTATAAGAGCGTGGGAGATGAGCCCAAGAGACGGTTCCGCCCGTGTCACGAGGTCTTGAGGAGTGGTTAAGGTTCTTTCATCAATGATACCCATTCACAAACCCTGTTTGCCAGGGCAGAAGCCTCTACTCTAATCCTTCTTCAGAGGCAGAATCACCTCCTCGATGCCATCCGCCGTAATAATCATCATTTGCAGGTTGTCGCCGACCTCGATGTGACGCTCAACCGCACCATCAAACGCATCCTTGACCAGAGTCTCCACTTGCGGCCGCGACAGAGGGTGGCGCTCGCGTTCCTTCAGCTCGTGGCCCGTTCCACTCCCAGGAATATACTGGTTCTTGAAGTTGACCTGGTTGTCAAGGAAGGGCGTGATCAGGCTGGCCGCTGCACCGCCAGCACGGGACTGCTCCCGCTCGTAGCTGCCGACGGGGTCGTACGAGTAGACAGCGCCCTTGCCCTCCTCGTCCAGACCGCCAAGCATGGCGTGGGTGTAGTAGGGGAAGAAACGCTTGTTGTAGAGGATCGTGGAGAGGCGCTTCGCACAGGCGTTGACGGACATGGGCTTGCCGTGGCGGTAGCGGTAGATCTTGCAGACGGTATCGAGCTGGTCGCGCAGGGCGTTGCCGTCGGCAGCGAAGCCGCACACCGAGAGCACGATAGTGGCGTCCGACTGGTCAGAGGTGGTGCCGCCGATCTTGAAGACCTTGGGGGCCATGCGGGAGTTGATGCTGTAGCCGCTGGTGTGTCGAGTGTCGCCGGCCATGATGGTGAAGTCGGCGCCGGCGATTGCTAGCGTGGAACCGCCATTGTCGGAGTAGCTGCCGAAGGATTGTCAGAGTCTGACCCATTTGCGACAGCTCCAACACCAGGACTTACGGGTTGAAACGATGCTCTCGAAGCTCGCCGCTGTTGGTCTGGGGAACGTCGGAGGTGGAGTAGTTGGGCCCGTTCATCAGCGGGTTCTGGCTAAACATGGCAGCCATGTGTCGTCGACCTGACGGCCCTTGTAGGTTTGTATGTGTAGAATCTGGTATTTGTCTCAGTAGGGCAGATGGTCGTCAAAAGCGCCGTCGATGATGATGGTCGAAGTGAGGATGGATGGTGATGACTTGTGGTTAACGCCCCAACGGCGGTAGCTTGCCTGGCGGCGGGCGCGTCCAAGCTGCAGCCTTGCACAGGTCGACTGGGCTGGGGTAGCTTCGGATGACTAAGCGGGCGCGAAGTGGGTTTACCTCCTGGATCCGAGCCCGAGGCCAAAAGGTGGTCATCTGCAGGGCTGTGGGCGTGTCGCGACTCTCCATATCCTCGAAAAACGACCGAACATTGTTGCGCCATTAGCGTGTGACGTGTCAATTCATTCTTTAATGTATATACTGGTCGCCTAACGCTCGAAAGATGTCACGCGACATTCGCGCGCAAGCGCTTCAAAAGATAGCTTCGCTGTCCGCAGCTAGCTCGTCACCCGTCGACCGATCCGACCTGGACAGACTGTGCCGTGCGTCCCATGCTGCGGGCAAGGCAAGGGATTATGGCCCTGGTGGGAAGTCGATGACCTCGCTGGGAAAGGTCCCCATGGTAGATTCTCACTGGGGATAGCATGTCAGGGTAACAGATGCTAATCAGCGTAGTCCATCCGCGAATTCGAGGTCTTGCTGGCTCTGTGCAAGACGGCACCAAATATCCAATCCGGTCAGAGTGCCCAGAGGCTCTCCTATCAACTCACTCCCTACATGCTCGAGGCTCCCGTCCAGGCCTTCGTCCCCTCGCCGTTCTTTCGCAAAATCGATCCATCGCCAACCGAGTCCTTGACCTTTCACGTCGCCGGAGCCTTACTATCAGTCGGTGTAAACTATAGCGACTTGCAAGAAACCGTCTCGGATAGCATCGGTGCTTTCTTGAACACCTGCACCAGGGCGGCGGATAGTGTTGTGGCTTCCCCTGCCGAAGACCCCGACAACATACATCTTGGCGATGCGATCCGGACTATGACCATCGTGGTGGCACTGCTTGGCTTCTTGGAGGCAGCATCTGCGCAAACGGACTTTTGGAGAGCTGGAGGGCGATTGGCCCTTATCCAGAAAGTCCGCCATCTTCTTTCTGATCGGTTCCTCGTCGCCGTCGAGACCGCGCTGTCGACCATCCGAAACTCCCATAGCCATGATCGAGAAGTGAAGGAGTGGAAGCGACTCGTGCGCCACTATGCCCACCTAGAGCGGCCTCTAGGGGCGATGCTCCTACAGCGAAGCTTCATGTGGCTCGTGGTGTCCAGTACATCCCTGATGGTGGCCGATGCGGACAGCCTCCGCAAAACGCACATTCTGGACCTGCTCATGTCCCGTGGCGGGAGCATCCACTCCGAGCTCCCAATTGTCCTTGAAGGAGACATGCACTCAGTCGATGTATTTGCCGCCTACGCTGCTGAGCAGATGAACGTGATCGAAGCTGACGCCGACTACACTCGCATGGGTACCTCTTCCCAACAAAGACTTGCATACGAGGTCAAGTCCGCAGCACTGGTGTCCTTCCTCAATTGCTCGCTCATTAATGAGGAGACCGCCGACGCAGACACTCTTCTGAATTGGTTACAAGAGACCTTGGAAGACCCGTTCCAAATGGCAGACGACACCCTCGCTTCCGTCGTACTCAAGTCACTGGCCTTGATCTGCCACATCTCGCCGTCCTTTGCATCGACCGTGAGCCGACTGCTGCCCCGGTTCCTCGTCCAAACGGCACCTCATAGTGACGCGGTTGCTATCGCCTCGAAGTGCTTGGCCTTTGTCCTCAAACTCCTATCCAAAGACGCGGTCATCAGCACCCTTTATTCCCTTGGCAACGTTCTCAGTCCCGAGTCGGAGTCCAATCTCACCAATGGCCATGCCAACGGCACCGCCGCTGAACCTGGCCTGACCTCCATCTACGGCGGCCGACATTCGATGGGAAGCGCCATATCTCTAAAGATCGATGGGGATGACGATACCTCTTACGCTTACGAGAATGTTGTCAAGACCATATGCGGTATCGCGGCCGCTTGTCAGGATGAGAAAATGACCGCCTTGGCGCAGTCAATGCTGCTACAAAAATTTGGCAAGATCAACCCGAATGCCGATGCTGAGATTGTTACTGGAGCGGCAACACTTGCTCTGAGCGGTGGTCAGCTCGAGTTCCGAGCCCTACTCAAAATGTACACTCGAGTTTGCCACGTCGGGATCACCGAGAACAAGGAGTACCTGCTAGGCGCCGTAAGAAGAAGCCATTCCCTCGATGTGGATGTTCATCAGCTAACGACAGCAGGTTATGAGAGCTCGCACTCATCTCTCTGCGAATCTAAGCCGCGAGTCACCCCTTTTCGACATCTACTGGGAGCATTTGCTTGAGACTATAATCTCGGCTGGCGATGCGCCAATGTCGGGTCATACCAAGGAGGCCGACGTTCAATTAGCTGCTAGGGAGATTGGCGAACTTCTCCATCCGCTGGCTGTTTTTATGTCTCGTAATGACTTAGCAGCGCAGCCGATCGAGAATGATGAGACCGCTCAACTTCTCAGAGATGCGTGGTTCAACATCGTTGTCCACGGCTTCACCGCGTCGACGGATCGAGGCAAGCAGTATATGAATGAGCTGCGCGCCATTGCAGTGCACTCGCCGCCATTGGTACCAGAGCAGCGCAGCGAGCAAGTTGAGAGCGATATTGAACTCAACACTGTACTGAGGCGAGGAAACAGTAACGAAAGAGAAGCAGCGCAGAAGAAACAGCTTTGTGAGCTCATCCCGTCCAAGGCTGGAGACATCAAGAGTCTGAGCTACCGCAAGGTCATCTTCTTGCAGTCGGCATACCTTGTGGAGAGTCTCCGGGCCGACGTTGGCGACTGCACCAAGGTCTTCCCCTACTTCCTTGAGCCGATCATGCGCAAGGGCGATGTCAGCAGCGTTATGGAAGGTATTGCAGCTGCCGTCGTCGACAAATATGTCAAGAGGACTCTCGGGGGAACCGACCCGGCATTCTCGGCGCAGTACGCCGCCAAGCAGCTCGTCTCGATCTTCTGCAGCTGTTGTCACCGCATTGAAAGGGTGCAGCAGGCTGCGTTTACTTGCGCCGATAGGATCATTCGAGATGTTCCGTCGGCTCTGTGCAGCCGAACGTCCTTGTTTGCGTTGCTGGAGCTTCTGTCCATGATGTGGACAAGCTGCCTCGAGGCGGAGACAGACTTGTACACCCCTCGCGCTGTCTTCAAGTCCGATCTCGGCAATGTCACGGTCGAGCTTTCTGATGACTACGACTTCCGCAGGTATACGCTGGACATCTTGAACCGGAAAGCCAAGGTTTGGGTCAATACCGCGATCAACCTGGCTCCTCTGGATGTCAAGGGTCTCCTCCAGACATACCTGTCAGAATTCAGCGATGAGGGTGCCTACGGGCACATCTCGTTGGGACGATCATTTGCTTTGGAGTTGGGATCCATCATCCCGTCCACCGACCAGAGACTCCAATCTCTGGAACGAGTTGGGGACACCGATATCAACACGGCATCCGACCTCATCGCGCAGTACACAACACGGCAGGAATACCGCTACGGCGAGACTCTTCCGGAGCGCGGTAATGAGCTGCTGAGTTTCATGCAGCTGGGCCGAAGGCCGTCTATGAAGCAGTCACTCAACGATAGTGCCAACGCATCGACGGCCTTGGCCCACGTGGAGGCGCGGATTCTCAGCAAGAGGACTACGTCTCTGCACGAGGTGCGGGATATCCTGAGGAGAGCCGCAGCCCTCTTGTGCCGTAGCCAGAATGATGAGTCTGCCGTGGCTCGCTATCTCGTCAGTATCCCGTTCGCCCTCTTCACGAAGCAATCCATTAAAGCTGGTGCCTCGTTGTGGCTGGGGGTCATCAACGAGAACCCCCGCCTGGAGTCAAAGCTGGTCAACGAGATTGCCCAGCAGTGGGAGTTTACCATCTCCCGCCGCGTTGGCCTGTTCAACCCCGTCTTGACGCATCCGGACCCGTTCTTCCTCAAGGAGGAAAACGGACCCAGTGAGCTGGAGGCCCTGGCCAAGCGAAAGCAGCTCGTCCATGACATGCTATCGCCCCATGCCCGTCTTCTGCAATTCTTCAGCAGCCACTTCAATGCCACGCGACTTGGAAGCATCGACACCAGACGCAGCCTTCTGCGCATGCTCAACATCACGCTGGATGCCTTGAAGGATGCCTCGCCGCACCCGATGGCGAGAGAGTTGCGCTTCTTGATCATCCTATTCGGCTTCCGTGTTCTCCGGTCCAGCACCATGATTGGAGCCACCGCGCAGTGGAGGCTGAAGGAGAGGATTCTCTCTGCCGGTCTCGGCTGGTTCAGAAACTCGCCCAAGTGGTCGTTCGGGAGCAATGTACTCCAGCTCAAGACCGAAGTCCGGCTGATATCAGATGTACTCGCGGCCCTCAAAACGGTGGCCTTCATCGGTGCCCACACAGTCGGCAACGTCCAGTCCCTGCAAGCCAAGGAGCAACTGTTCCAGCTACTCCTTGAGAACGAGCAGACGCGTCTGTCGGTGTGGATTAACCCGCTGGGTCATCACGGGTCCCACGTCCACCTTCACTCCTCCGCCAAGTCAGCAACGGAATCCGCGTTGGTCTCTCTGGTACGGACCGCCTGGTCGCTAGACCCGTCCATTGCCATTGAGCTCGCTACCAGATTCCATTACCCACGGCTCCACAGGGAGATCCGGTTTTTACTTCTGAGTAACCCTGAGAGAGCCATCTCGCTTCCTGAGGCTCTGCCCCTTATCTTTGGCGGCCAGCTACAGAGCGATGCTGCGCCTGTGCTTAAGGTACGCCCCAGATGTGATCCCTTGCCCAATCTTCCCCATTGCAGCACTAACATGCAACAGTACTTGCTCTGCTGGGAGCCCGTGAATCCCGTCACGGCCGTGACAATGTTCCTCCCGGCGTACAAGTACCATCCGTTTCTCACCCAGTACGCGATGCGGGCATTGGAATCTCACGATATCGACGTCACCTTCTTCTACGTCCCGCAGATCGTCCAGACCTTGCGCTATGACACGCTTGGTTACGTGGAGCGGTACATCCTCGAGACGGCGCAGTTCTCTCAGATGTTTGCCCACCAGATCATCTGGAACATGAAGGCCAACTCGTACAAGGACGACGACGGCCAGGTTCCCGACGAGATCAAGCCAACCCTCGACCGTGTCATGGGCAAGATGGTCGACGCCTTCTCGGACGAGGACCGGGACTTTTACGAGCGCGAGTTTGCCTTCTTCGACGAGGTCACCAGCATTTCTGGCAAGCTCAAGCCCATCCGCGAGCGCCCCAAGGACGAGAAGAAGCAGAAGATCGAGGAGGAGCTGCGCAAGATCAAGGTCGAGGTGGGCGTGTACCTGCCTAGTAACCCGGACGGGTCCGTCATCGGCATCGATCGCAAGTCGGGCAAGCCCCTGCAGAGTCACGCCAAGTGCCCCTTCATGGCCACTTTCCGCATCCAGAAGACCAAGTCGGAGGCGGCACGCCTCGAGGATGCAGCCGCCCAAGCATCGTCGTCGCACACAGCCCTCCAGCAGAACGGAGCCGCTCCCGAGACGACCACCGTGGAGGTCTGGCAGTCGGCCATTTTCAAGGTGGGCGACGACTGCCGGCAGGATCTCCTGGCCCTGCAGATGGTGGCGGCGTTCCGGGGCATCTTTCACGATGTCGGCCTCGACGTTTGGGTGTTTCCCTACCGCGTCACAGCCACGGGTCCCGGCTGCGGCATGATCGACGTGCTCCCCAACGCGATATCGCGAGACATGCTAGGCCGCGAGGCCGTCAACAAGCTCTACGACTACTTCGTCTCCAAGTACGGCAACGAGGACTCCCTACGCTTCCAGCAGGCGCGCAACAACTTCGTCAAGTCCATGGCCGCCTACTCAGTCATATCCTTCCTCCTACAATTCAAGGACCGGCACAACGGCAACATCATGATCGACGACGCCGGCCACATCATCCACATCGATTTTGGCTTCTGCTTCGACATCGCCCCCGGCGGCATCAAGTTCGAGCGCGCGCCCTTCAAGCTCACGCAGGAGATGCTCGCCGTCATGGGCGGATCCACCGACCACCAGAGCTTCAAGTGGTTCGAGGAGCTCTGCGTCAAGGCCTTCCTCGCCAGCCGCCAGCACTGCGAGAAGCTCTGCCAGATGGTCTGGCTCATGATGGACAGCGGCCTGCCCTGCTTCAAGCCCGAGTCCGTCAAGCACTTCCGCGAGCGCTTCGTGCTCGAGAGGAGCGAGCGTGAGGCTGCTGACTTTATGAGGGATCTCATCAAGAAGAGCTACTCGAGCTACAGTACCGGCATCTACGACCAGTTCCAGCTTCTCACCAACGGCATTCCTTACTAAGGGTGGTCCCCCCTCTGGTCCCCCCTACCTATCAAATTGCTTAAGGTTGCTTGTCAGGCTTTCTCTTTTGATTTCCTTCTCCTTTTTTTTTCTTTTTGCGTCGCTTTGCATCATGCCAGCATGCCGTTATATATAAGCGAGCATGACAATATTATGTATAATTTCCGCTTTCTATAGATGAGCCAGCGCGCACCTGCTCGATAAAAACTTAACTTAATATACCCTAAATCTGTCTCTCCCAAAGCATCGCACCTTACTCGCTCGCTCAAAAACAGGGGAGTAAAAATAGACCGAAGGACCGGGGGGGGTGGAAAACCAACTAATACGTCGCAGCCGATGACTGCTTGAGCATATGCGTCGGCGCATTGTAACTAGTGTAATCGACGTGGACAAAGGCCCTGTCGACGATGGGCACGGACTCGAGGAAGTAGGTGAGCACCTCGGACAGGTCGTGGCTGTCCTTGAGGGGCATGCTGGCGTCGAGGACGATGTCGACCTCGACGAAGAGCTTGTCGCCGGCGTGGTAGGCGCGCAGGTTCTGGATACGGCGGATGGAGGTGGCGAAGCGCATGGTGAGGTAGAGGAGGAGGTTACGCTCGTCGGGCTGGGCGGAGAAGCCGGTGAGGTTGCGGACGTGGTGGGCCGAGGTCTGGCTCCACTGGAGGACGACGAAGATGGAGAGGAGAAGACCGCCTAATGCATCGAGCCACCAGATGCGACCGTAGAAGCCGACTATGACACTTCGTTAGGAACAGGGGACGACGAGGGGGCGTGCGGACAAGGCTTACTGATAGGGAAGAGGATGGAACCGGTGTTGAAGACCACGTCTGTCTTTGCGTCCTCGGCTCTGATCCATGATATCAGACGGGTCTCCAGCGATGGGATGGATAAGCGATGGGCACTTACAAGGCTCGGACACTTGAATTCTTTACCATACGGCACCAGACCCATACGGCCCCCTTGATGACAATGGTGGTTATCATGATGATGAGAGCGGGGATAGTGAGCTCCAGCACCTCACGATCAGGCCCTAGCAGCCGCTGGATACTCTGCAGGGCCACCTGAAAGAAGGATGTGATCATAATGATGGAGAATACCAGCACGCCGACGGGCTCCAGACGGCGTCTGCCGACCGGATAGCTGTACTGATCCTGCTGGCTTGCGGAGATGAGGCGGGTGGTGATCCAGACAATGGCAGTACTGAGGAAGTCGAGCACAGCATCGACCAGACTGGCGAGAACGGACATGGAGGGTGTCGAAATAACGACGACGATCTTCCCAGCAAGGAGAGCGGCGTTGGCGATGAAGTTGACCCAGATAGCCAAGGTCACGATGGGGCTGTCGCTGTCGAGATCGGCATCCTCCAGCCATGGAAGGTTGGGCTTTGGCCCCGCTGGGTTTGGTGCCGTGGGCAGTAAGGACGTGTTTTCGTCGTCCTCGCTCTCTTCATCAGAGTCGTGCTGGAGCAGAGGCAGATTCTCTGACGAGCGGAAGATGTCCTTGGGGGTGCGCTTCTGGGGCGGTGCGGTAACCGAGCCGCCTGAGCCATTGGCAGAGGGAGTATCGGTGCCATAAGAGAGAGACCGAGACGGGTTGGAAGTGGCTGTAGTGATTGTGGCAGGGGTTGATGGGGAGTGTCCAGCCGAATGCTCGTTCTCGGGGATGGTGGCCGGGACGTGGATGGTCCGGTACGCAGAGGCCTCGAGTTCCGCCGAGTACTCGTTAAGCAGCTCGTGGGGGATGGTCGAGTCCAGCAGCCTGTCAATGTACAGGTACTGCTCGATGAGCTCGTTTGTGCGCATATAATACTTACGTCTACAAGAGTAAGAGGGGTATCAGGTCAGCAACACGGGACGCAACACATAGAGTAGGTCAGAGATGGGACAAGCAAGCACGGCCAGGGACGGATAGGCCTTACAACGGGGCGCTCATGTCCTTGAGTTCATCCTCAGTCTTCCAGTACCTCTCCCACCGGTAGCGGGGGTTACTCTTCCCGAGGAGATTCTTGCTGCGGGCGCGCGTGCCGTGGAGGAGGAAGTTGAGGCGCTCCTCGTCCATGAGCAGGCGGCCGAGATCCTCGTCATCGCCATGGTGACGCACATCTGGGTGTCGCAGGTGGCCGGCCTCCTCATCGCGCACACGGCGATTCCCAGCGATGCTGGAGAGGCTGGAGGCGGAGCGGGTGCGGATGAGGGATGCGAGGGCGCCGCTGCGGGTAGGTACATGGTAGGGATAGTCGTCGCTGAGGACCAGGAAGGATGGGGTTGATGGACGACGAGGGCGCGGCGAAACGGGAGCGGGTGACGCCATGATGGGCGCTGGCTTTGTTTTGCTAGAGGCCGGCCGTTGTCGAAGCCGTGCCTTGCCTTGCCGTGTGGCAGAGGGAGGAGGCTGGCTTTAAGCAGTCTACGGACATGAGAAAGGGGAAGGAAGATCTGCGGTGGTGGTTTGGCGGGTAAAGTTGCCGATAGCGCCAGGAACGTCGTCCCCAAGTTTTGAGTTCAAACGTGTTGCAGGTCGCTGTGGCGGGTGGTGGCACTGGTGGGGAGCCTGGGAGGTCACGGCCGGGGAGGTCAATTGCCCAATTTGGACGCGGTGACGAGGGTAGGCACCTGCAGGAGGTGCAGGTGCTCGACAGCCACCGTTTGACCCTTCCTCCTGTTTTGCGCAGGGAGCCACTCATGACACTGTTTGACACTGTTTGACGCAATGACTAATGCCGACACCAGAACTGGTTTGCCAGTGGGATTTGACGGATCAGCGTCTTTCGGCAGGCGAACACGCATGTCAACAGGGTCCTCGGGAACACCATCCATCATCCTGTCTGCGATCGGCAAGCGGGAGATGCTCTAGGATCGTGGCTCGGCTTGTTTTATGTCTAATTTCATATCGTACCCATGTAGTAAGATGTTAGTGGTGTATTACTTAGTAAGTATGTTGTAGCCGTCGTCTACCGGAAGCAACTACGTACATGTAATAAGGTCAGGCAGGTATTGACAATAACTTCTGCCAAATACTACAGTGATTAGTAGTACGTAGCCGTCCAGTCTCTAGGTACCCTTAAGGTACTGCCTACCTTGCCTTTGGCGACAGCCCGGGAACAGCTCGCCTACCCTGTACTTGTCGATCATACTAGCCAACATCGGTCTTCATCCGTCACGGTAAGTACATGGATAGGTAGTGATCATTTATTGCCATCTTCCAGGTCCAACAGAGGAAGCCGACAGACCGGGTGGGTGCTTCGCCGATGAACCGTTGCTAACATGTATATTTCGGAGGCCGCCGAACCTCATCCATTCAGTTACCCAAAGTACGAGTACTCGCTGACACAAGAGGTTCTCTGCGTCATCTGCTGGGAGCAGCTACATGGCTACCTCACGATGACCCAAGCTGCTCTCTTTTATTTTTATTTTTTTCCCTTTCCCTTCCCACACGCACGTCATGTCCCACATGCATCCGCCAGCTCCCGAACGGTTCTCGTACATTGTGTTAAATGAGGTAACGTGCACCAGCACGGCCGCACGGCTGGACGGAGAGAGAAGCAGGCAGGCGGCACATGTCCTGGTTGCCGTCATGCTTGTCGGGTTGCTTGGTGACCCCGATACGAGGGCTTTTGTGGGCACAGCCGTGCAGCGTGCATGGTGCATGGTGCATGGTGCATGGGTGCGGCGTGCATGGGTGCGGCGTCGAGCGGCAGTGACTGAACAATTTAGGGTTACGGGAAGCTTGTTGCGAGTGGCAACTGACATTACATATCTATTCAGGATCTGGTGGTCGGGCCACGCGGCGGTCGCACGGGAGTCGTTCGTCCAACTTCGGTAGACTCACCAGTGCGGTTATTATGCCGTACTCGTATGTCCCACCCAGTACCGTAGATACATGTACTTGTATGATTGTATCCGTATGATGCAGTGGGCTAGTCAAGGCGGTTGCCAAGTTGCCAAGCTCATCTCCTGGTGCTTCCCTTGGGGTCCGGAACCCCGGGCGGCCCCGCCCCCGATCCCATGGTTTCAACTTGTTCAAGGGTCGAGAGTCGAGACGAGGGCGGTGGATTGGTTCAGCAGCAGGATGGTTCGTCGGGGTTCGAGACGTTCGACTGGTTTAGCGGACAAGGCAAAAGAAGCAACTGCCGATCATCTGCACAGCACAGGCTTCACTTTTCTATTGCGGACTTCGGCAATCAAGGGTCTCGACTCTCGCGCGCCTTCTGCTGCCATTCTCTCCCGTATTCTTCTTGTTGTGGACAGCTGCTCCGTTGCAAATCGATGAGCGAGGAGGAGCGAGCCTGAGCTGACGAGCTCGTATGACGGCGAATAGTGACCACCGCAATCGCCGGACATGAGCAGCCAGTAGTACTCGTAGTAGGACCCGCCGTCATCAGCACTGAGCTTGGATGGCGGGAGCTATTTATTTCACGGCGTTAGCTATTTATTTCGCGTCTGGCGCCCAACAGATGGGTCATCGGTGATCGGTCTCGGATGACCAAGCACCTCTTGGGGGTTGATGACACTTTGCCGGGTTTGCCCTTGACGATGATGTGGTCAGCAATTTTTGTCTTCCTTCGCCCTCCCTTCCGCTCTTCCACGTCGCTTTGTCTTTGTTAATATGCCATTGCCAGCACCGCTGAGCTGGCAGAGGGTACGGACGTATGTAGGGTGGGAATGGACAGGAGAGTTTGGGACGACCCCCTGGTTGTGGAATGTGGAACTCGCGGTGGACGACGGTGGCCCCATCATTACGAGATCGACTCCGTACCAGCGGATAACTGGCTTCCTTGACTCCCAACAGAGTCATCATTTGTTGGCAAGGTCGTAAACAGGGTCCCCTTGGTGGTTTCGCGCCCGAGTGAAGTCTACGAGCGGTTCCCTAGTATCAATGCGTATTCATACCGGACAGAACTGGTCATCGATCCAGCTGGCAGTACTCGTAGTACTGGTGAAAATAGTACCGAGTTTACAGGTACGGGTACAGTAGATGTCAGGGTCTAGACGGGGCGACGACATGGGGGTGCCTGTCTGGTGCCTGGCACCGGAGCAAAAGAATGGAAACATTCAGCGCACCAGCGAACGCGGACCCATTGTGAGCAAGTGGCGGCAGTGCCCCAGTGGAGGCTTGGGCCTGGACCAGATCAAGGTGCTCGGCGGTCGCTTCGGACGGCTCACGGGCTTTCAGGCGCTCCAGGCACTGCAACTGCCGCTGTAGCACCCATCCATGTGTTGGGTACCACCTGTAGCCGCCCGACGTAGGGGTACCTGCTGCTAGGTACTAATAGTATGAGGTGCAGCGCCAGGCCACGCCCGTGGCGTCCACTGGCACGCTCAATGGACCGCCGAGCGAAGGGACCTTAGGTACGAGTTGGTACGAAGGTACTACCAGGTAGTAGACAGTCCTCGTACCTCAAGGTTCCCTAGGACGGGGGGGAGCATTCCCAGAACCATGCCGAACAATCCCTCCCATGTGCTTCCCCCTCTTGCCAGTCTCTCCCTTCCGTTCTCTTGCCCTCTTCACCTGCCGTTCGTTCTTGACACTCGCTCAGCCTTTTCCTCTCCTCACCTCCCCCAGTCCGTCCACGGCCCACGGTGTCTGGTTCACAGACTGCTCCTTGGCCCTCGAGTTTGTGCTGCTGCACCTCACCGTCCGCTCGCCATCGTTTTGAGACTGGAATCCGACCGTCCTCGACTGCACCGAGGTCCTCCCAGGTCGCGTCGGTCTTGGTGGCTGGCCTCCCCTACTCGGGGTGCTTCTCCTGACCCCCCCTACATTCTCCCCGTTTCTCCTGATCGACTGGTCGGACCCCCTTTGCCTCGATCGACACTCGTTATTCCCTCCGATCGCGACCTCTGCCGGCACGATTCCAATCTCAATCCTCTTTCCTCGGAAGCCTGAAAGTAGACCCGGTAATTTCGTTGCGCCGCTCATCCAACCATAACTCCAGGGGACGTTTCAACTTCAGCATCCCTTCGGCATTTCCGCACTTCGCCTCTGTCGGACTTTGACAACACCGATTCACTCTTTTGTGCACATCTGCCAACCTCCCTGGCTTGCTTCTGGGAAAAAGTAGCTGGCTTTTAATTCTTTTTTTCCCTTCTGGCTTCTTGGAAATTAATGTGAGTCCCGAGTCTTGGCCCTTGAAATCTTTCCAAGACACAGGCACAATACCATGTTCACCACCCGCCCGCAACCAGCAACACCCGGCCAACCACCCGGTCGCGTGTCTCACCACAAAACTCCGTCTTGGCAATAAAGCTCTGCTTGCGGGCTCTCGTCCCTCTACCCACATCCCTCAACCGAACATCCGCTTCCCCCCAGAACGTCGCCGTTCTTGTCCTCGGACTCGTCAGGTGTCCATGCATGGTTCGATTCTAAACTGACCTTCCATTATGCAGTTGCCCGTTGTTACACCTTGTGGCTTTGCTCTTTGAGCAGACCACCGCAATAATCTACCGGCTGACCGAATCGCCATCACCATTTTTCAGCCTCTGTGCCGTGTCACGACCCAGTCTCGCCTTCCGACCCCCACAGCCAAACTTGGCTCTCCTACGAGACTCCCTTTGAAGGGCCCATACCTTCTCTAATATCTTGAACCGCCCCAATTTATTCTTTATGCATAACAGGTTTTCGATCGCCTTCCGGCGTAAGCCCGCCACGACCTCGGAAGATTTGCAGAGCCGCCAGCCTTCGTCCACCGACCAGGCCCCGTCGTTTCGCGTTCTCGAGCGAGGTCCACCTTCGGATGCGCGAACTTTCGATGGAGGCATCCGCCCACCCAGGCCCTCCGTCGGTGCCGCCCCCAAGCCCGCTCACTCAGAAGCCGAGTTGGAGGACAACATGTTTGCTGGGCTGAATACGTATGGCTACCGGTAAGTCGGGTGAAACCCCGATATCGTGGGGCTTGCATGGCAGCCACGCCACCACCGCCATGATGGCACAAGGCTTACAGGTACAGGGGAAGCGGGGGATCGAACACCACTCAAGCGACGTCCACCGATACGTCCTCCAGGCACAGCAACGCCTCGACGGCGCCTTCGTCTGCCGATATGGCACACATGCACGATGATCCCCGAGGAAAGAGATTACCCGCCCAAGCACCCGAGCCCCGGCAACCGAAACCTGGAGGCAGCTTCTTAGACAGGGCTGGTAGGACATTTTCTTTCGGCATGCAGAAGAAGCACGCCCCTCGGCCACCGAAAGACGAACCCGTTCCCGACGTACCGCCTCTTCCAACTTTCCAGCGAGAAGATGAAACCGGGAGGACAAGGGCCTTGACAGCATCCACGACCAGCACCGCCACACCACCTAAAGTGGAAGATAGCAGCGCCCTGGACTTGGGTGGCGATTTTGGCTCTATGTTCACTGGCTTCGATAAGAGGTCGAGTGCTGCGACACTTCGAAACGAACCGCCCGCTGCACAACGCACTGCTCCACCTGCTGCCCTGTCCCTGGACAAGACGACCGCGGTGGATCCTTCTCCCAGCTCGTGGAATAGCCAGAATTCCGGTGACAGACTAATGGGCACATCCACCCTCTCGCCTGCCGCCAACGACAGAGGACCGCACACCCCTCGGCATCAGCCATCCTTCGAATACAGGTCTTCTACTAGCCCGTCAGGAGTCGTGGAAGATGCGGACGCCAAGTTCTTTGCCGATTCCGTCGCTGCCACGAGGTTTCTGTCCGACAGAGATAATGACGGTGACCGGTCCGCCCGTCACGGGCGGAATCAAGATGAACACTCCTTCGCCGCCACTCATCGGAAACCTATGGCGTCAGAACAGGAGAGCGACGACAATTTGTTTGCGGGCACGGCGGCTCGCTTCTCGAGGCCTGCTTACAAAGCCACAACCCGATCTCCGAGTCCCCCGCGAAGCAGCAAAGTCATGACTACGGCCGAGTTTGAGAGATATCAGAAGCAGAAGGAGCGCGAACACCTTGAGAAGGCTATTTACGGTGGCTTAGCGGAGGACGATGACGATGATGAAATCAACTACGACGACGATGACGACGAGGAGGAGAAGCTCCAGGCCCAGGCAAAACTGAAGCGTAATAAGCAGGCCAAGATGTTGGAGTACCGCCAGAGGAACATGAAGACGACGGGCAATCTCGGCCGCCTCTCGCCCACTCCTTCCAGCCGCCCTAGTCTCCCGTCTTCACTCAGTGCGCCCCAGCTCGCCTTTAGTGTGACCAAGACGCCTTCGCCAGAACCTGCGCGCCAGGCGTCTGAGGAGGATGACGACGAGGAGATTCCGTTGGCCATCCTACAGGCGCATGGATTCCCGAACAAGGCCCGTGCTCCCAGCCGTCTGAGCGCGATCAACACTGGCTCCGACCCTCGACTGCGAGTCACGTCCCAAATACACGGAGCCAGGCCAGGGTCGGGCCTGCTCGAGCCAAGCTCCGCCCATTCCAGGCGCTCTTCCACACTTCCCGTCTTCGCTAGAGGCCTGCCCCAGGATATCCCGTATGTCGGCGCCAACGTTGCGCGACCGGCCGTGAGGGAGTCGCTTCCCTACGGCGGTGGTGCTGCTGCCCTGCCGCCCCATCCGCAGCCCCAGGCGGCGCCCATCCCCCCTGGCGGACTCGTCGGTGTCATTGCCAACGAGGAACGAGCTAGGGCCATGCGTCGTGGCAGTCCCAGCATCGAGAATCAGAGGCTTGGGGGCGCTCTTACCCCAAATGTCGACCCTCTTGCTGGAATACCTCCCCACATGATGTACGAAAGGGGTGACCATCACCAAGGCGGCGCCGGCATGCAGCGGATGTCCCAGCAGCCAGCTTTCACTCCTGCCGATCAAGCTCAGCTTCAGGTGTCCCAGCAGATGTCCGAGCAGATGACCCAGTTCATGCAGATGCAGATGCAGTTTATGCAGATGATGGCCGCGAACCAAGGCCAGGGTGGCCAGCAGCGGATGCCGTACCAGATGCCCCAGCAAATGCAGCAGATGCCACAGCAGATGCTGTCAGCACAGCAGCCTTACGGCATGTTCGGAGGCAGCCAATCTCATGCTGACCTGTCTGGTCAATCCATGAGTGGGCAGCCTGCCGGCCAACCCCGCCGCCTGGACCCTAGCAGTCGTACCATGAGTATGATCCAGCCCATAACGACGAGCGGATTCCTCCAAGGTGGATTCGGGCAGCCCCAGGGTCCGGGGGCGGGATACAGTCCCTCGATAGCGCCGTCTGAGCGAAGCAACGTGGGTCTCCCGGGCCGCTACAGGCCGGTATCGCAGGCGTCAGGTGCGTTCGCGGGTCAGCATCAGCGGGCAGCCTCGATATCAGGAGCTTTGTCCTTGTCTCAACCTGAAGATCTCAAGAGCAAATCTTCTATCAAACCGTCCGCTAAGCCGAAGGTCGACGCGGATGATGACGACCAGGAGGGATGGGAGGCCATGCGAGCTCAGAGAGAGAATAAGAAGTCGCGCTGGAGACGGATGAAGGGCGGTAATTAGGCGCAATCCGGAGGGCCGGCTTTAGCCTGCCAAGCAACTCGAGGTGACCGGGGGGCTTGAGCTCCAGACTATCGAACGAGGTTCCTCGGCCGGAGGGAGGAAGAGTTGGAGTACTTGACTTCGCATCATCAGCTTGGGAATTGTAACAAAATTGGAAAGGACAAGAAAGAGGGTATGTGTTGGAATTTTCATGGAACCTATTGCAGCGGTTATCATGGGCGCGTCTGGAATAATAGCGATTTGGATTGAATGATTTCTTGGGTGGCTTCGCATTTGACAGATAGACAACTCTACACGGTACCTACCTAATTCATTAATCATGAGCAGACGACCAGGCCGCCGCCACTTGGGATACGACATCCCAGTATATCCGATGGTTTTTTTTTCTCGTCTAGTTGATGTTTGAAATCTTTTATCCAACATCTGAACGGGTGATATCTTGGTCTATTGTACAAGTCGAAGATTGTCGACCAAATTCCTTGGTCGCAGCACACCGTACCAGTCAGTCCCTGCTGATCCAGCTTGCAACATATCCGGCTCAGCCCTCAATCTTCCCAGCAGCCCACTCCTGCCTCTTAACCCCCATCTCAACAGCAGCAGACCCCCAGTCCTCACCATGGTTATGCCCCTTGCCGTCGATGCCCGCGCGGGCCTTGGCCTGATCCTCATTGAGGACGGTGAGGATGCCAAGGACGACGGGGATGTTGGTGTCGAGCTGGACGCGCATGAGGCCGTGGACGGCGGCGTCGGCGATGTACTCGAAGTGCATGGTCTCGCCCTTGATGAGCACGCCGACGGCGATGACGGCGTCGAAGGGGCTGCTCGCGCTGGAGGATCCGGCTGCTGAGGCAGTCAGGTCCGTGGTCGAGGAGGCGAGGAGGTCGGTTGCGGAGGGGGCGCCGGTGGCGTTGGACTGGATTGTCGAGGCGGAGATGAGGCTGTGCGCCGTCTTGTCAGCCGAAATGCCATGTAGGCTCTCAAATCGATGGGCCGGGGGAGGAGGCCTTTACCGCTGGACGGCGATGGGGAGCTCCCATGAGCCGGGGCAGGACTGGACGACAATGTTGGACTCCTTGACGCCGGCCTCGAGGAGCTTGGCCTTGGCGCCTGCGACGAGGGGCTCGATGACGGTCGAGTTCCAGCGGGCGTGCACGATGGCGACGCGTAGGTTGGAGCCGTCGTGCTGCTGCGGGGTAGGGCCCTTGAGGGACATGGTGGCGGTATCTGGGTGTCGTGTAGGTATTAGTAGCTTGGAAGGGGATCCCTGGAGGGCAAGTTCTGGGCTGGAAGTGCAATTGACAGAGGGAGGAAATTGGAAGCTTTGGTTGGGGGTGAGCTGTTTTGAGGGTGGTGGTGATGGGAATGCGATGTGGGGTCTCGCCGGGTGGGCTTGGATGCTTCCGGCGGCGGGGTAGTAACTAAGGCTACCAGGTAACTCAACAGTAAACATGTGGTGTGACGCTACCAGCCTGCCACACGCCAGCCGTGCCGATCGGAGTCGCGTCGGTGTGTGAGGCTTTCTCCGAATCACCAACCACGCGTCTTGCTCCTTCCCCCGAAGATTCAACCGACCGCACCTTCCAAAACATACCTTCACCAGCCGGACTCTTGACTTATAAAACCGGGAAAAACTTGCTCAGGCCGTTCAAAATTCGTCATGATGGCCCCGTCATCCTCCTTCCCCTCCCTCTGGTCCGTACGACGGTCGGCACACCTTGTGCTCTCCCATGAGCGGGAGACCAGAGGAGCATCCCTATACTCAAGCATCATTACGGCAAAACACCTTTAAGCATTGAACGATGACTATCTCTCGATTACCACCTGACACTATCCGCCTCCTCGGCTCCTCATGTACCATCTCTACGCCCTCCTCCGTTGTCAAGGAACTCGTCGACAACTCTATCGATGCGGGGGCAACCTCTGTCGAAATCATCATCGCGTCAAACACAGTTGAAAAAATCCAAATCAGCGACAATGGATGCGGGATCAGCACCGATGACTTTGCGGCGGTGGGTTGTCGCGCGTCTACTAGCAAGTTGCGCAGCTTCGAGGAGCTCACCCGTGGGACCAAGACGCTAGGTTTCCGCGGCGAGGCCCTCGCAGCCGTGAACAGTGTTGCAGAGAACGTGACGATTAAAACAAGGACGGCAGACCCCGGGGCCCACGCTCAAGAGTTCAAGCTGCATCCCGGCGTCGGCGGGGCCGTGGACCCGCAGGTCGCCGCCGGGCCGGTGGGAACGACAATTACCGTGGAGCGGCTGTTCGGGGGTATCCCCGTGAGGAGGCAGCATGCTGTCAAGGCAGCACGGAAGACTATTGCCCAGATCAAAGACCTTCTGCTTGCGTATGCTTTTGCGAGGCCGCAGCTCAAGATCTCTCTCAAGGTGCCCTGGGAGCCTGGGCGTGCTTGGGGGTATCATCCGTCACCGAAGAATAATGAGCAGGGGAAAGGGGGTTTAGGGGTTGCCCTTCAGATGTTTGGCCACAAATTTTCCTCGGAGTGTGTTTTTGTCGACGGAAAGCGGACACTCGAATCTCGGACGAACCAGCATGGTAATTCGCAGGCGCGAGTGGTTACTCTCCAGGCTCTCATGCCTTCGCCGGATTGCAAAGCAGACGTTGTGAAAGGAAAAGGGGCGTTCATTTCGGTCGACTCGAGGCCAATCACATCAACACGAGGCACGGCCAAGAAGATTGCCTCACTTTTGCGATCCTATCTCGGCAGAACCAAGAACGGTGCAAAGTTTAAACCGCAGTCCAATCCATTCTTGTGGTTGGACATTGAATGCCCACCTGGGAATTACGATCCGAATATTGCGCCTCTCAAGGACGAAGTCCTTTTCACCGATGAGAAAGCTGTTTTGAACTGCTTTGAGGATTTATGCCGACGGGTTTACAAGGAGGCTGAACCGCCGGCTGAAGTTGAAGAAGCCGACTACGTTCAATATTTTCAGCACACGAGCTTCTCCAAGGATGCCGAGACTGCCTCATCCTCAGCAACGGAGAAACTGCCCCAAGGTAAATCTTCGCCCACAGGCAATACCTCTGGACTATCGAAAGATGATGTTTCGGATCCTTCGTTTCGGAACGGGAATGATGTACTTTCAAGGAACCATCCCGACCCTGGTCAGTGTGATGACAATGTCCCTTGGACGAGGCGCGGCGGAAATCATCCTCTCCGACCTACAGAGCTGATTATAAACCAAGCACACACGAGGCGGAAGATGAACGTGGCCCGCGAAGAGAGTGATAGCACCGATGACAATGATGCGGAAGAGGCCACCGTTCCGGCTCCGTCGAAGTTCGTCCAGCACACTCCGCGCGATCCCAAACTGCACTGTGGCGTCGGTAATCTCCAGGCACACACGACAGGCCAAATCGCGCAGGGCATACACCAGTTCTTCCCCCCAGTGAGTCCTCCGGGGTTTCCAATCGCAACTAATGATACAGCGACCTCGGAAAGGACTCCGATGCAGCAATGGGAGGCAATCGAGGGCCGCGAGTACACTGCGGGAGGGTTGAAACGCAGGCAACCGTATGAGACCCCTCCCAGAGGGCAAGATCGTGATCTTCCGCCACCGGCACAACGGCCCCGGCGCGGGACGAGACTGGGTCCGCGGTATGGCGCTCCGAATAACACCGCCTTTCGCAATTGCACGAGAAGTTCCGACGCTTGGAGTCGAATGGAATCAATGGACCCCCTGACTACTTTTCAACTGGCACCTCTCAGGACTCTCTCCCCCCCTGTTCTAAGGACACCACCTCTTTCCCACTCTCGAAGGCAGGGCGGAAGGTATAATCCGCCGTTCAGAGCAGTCTTGCCAAGAGGGGCGACCTGTGGACAGGATAAGGCAGGTACGAGTTTCTCGCCCCCGGCCAAAAACGAGAAACCGAAACAACAGGGGCGAACACTGGATGAATTCGGCTTCATCAAGAACAGCCAATCCCTATCACAGTTTCAGAGCAGACAACGTCCAACACAGCTACCGACGACGAATTCTCCGATCATGGACTACCAACGTTTGGGAGGGAAATTCTTCGCGGAACTGCCCCATGACGGCGCAGATCGACTATATCTCCCGAGGCCCTCTCCGCCTCCGTCCGACGGGCATGAGGCAGAGCATGTGTGGTGGAACAAAAGGTTTCAACGCTGGATTGAGGTGCACTCGGCATGTAGATCCGGATCTCGACCGACTGACACCGAATCCCGACCTGCTGATGCCGTGCAAGAAGAGGATGCCTTTGTCGACGAATGGTTGCATATCACCGATGAAGAAGGGGCCACCTCCAATGAAGAAGAGCGCATCTCTAATGAAGGAGAGAATTTACCTACTCCGAGCCCCCTGTCATCGCCTGAGAAAACAGGATCACTTATAAAAGCCAGATCTACTACGGACACGCAGCACCAGGAAGTTCTACGGGAACGGTCTAGGAGCAACGAAAATGGTTCTGAGTCGGAAGAGGACTTGCGTCTGTTTCTCAGCGAACCAGAACGCGCTGGCCTTGAAGATCCATCAGGGCCGGATGCCATCACGCGGCAGTCTCTCAACAAATGCAAACGATCTAGAAGCGCCGAAAATGAGCCTGGGTCGGATGAGGGCTTACGAATGGTCCATAACAAACGCAAACAACACAGGATTGTTGAAGCCGAATCGGATAGCGACCCACTGAGGCTCCTTTTGAATTGCGTCGGCGGGGTATCTGGGGGGGTGTCCCTGGCGCATGCTGTAGAGCTTACGAAGCTGCCGCTGGAAACTGTTCGTGGGGGGACGGGTACCTGGGATATCACGACGACGCTTGACTGTTTCAACACGGCTGGTTCCCAAACATGGCATTGGATTGGCCGTTCTGTTGACGCAGAGAGCGAGACGAGCATGCTCGACTTCGAGGACATGGCTGATGTTACCGAAGTGGGCGATCGATTGAAGCGTGTTGCCGACGAATGGGTTGCGAAGCAGAATGGGGAGGTAATCGTTGTCTACTCACTGCACCGTCATGCCACGGGGAAGCACAAGGTGTGCTGAGAGGATGGGCCATGGGAGTCTATTCAGGACGTGAAACAGTTTTGCTGGTGGATGGCTGCGTTTGAGAAGCTGCTGGGGAGTCCTTTGGGAGATGATCTCCATTCGTCCACGTTGCTGGGGAATGACGACCGATTCTTCGGTTTGCGTGGCTGGGAGTGCCGAGGAGTGTGGTGTCACAAGCATCTTGCTAGTTGAACAACTTTCTCTATTAATAAACCAGAAACAGTGAAGTATGACGTTGCCCAGAGCCCAGTGACAAACTCTCCGAAACTACTAGTACTAACGTAGTATTACTACTGTAGGTAGGTATAATACTGTAAGGTGCGATGGAGTCCCGGCGCCGTTCCGAAGTCTAACGTGGGAGTTGGCGGCCCCGATGGACTGGGACCAACGGATGGCGTTGGAACAATGCAACGATTTTTCCCAGCTCTGGAAAATAATAGACGGCAATAGTATAGTAGTCTGTAGTACCAGTTCCAACATGAGATGGTTAGCTTGGATAAATGGAGGAAATGCCCTATGCTTTGGCGCCCCTCTTCCCTATGGACCAGACGCCCTCGTATCTGCTGGCGCCAGCAGCTCTCTTTGGCGGGTGTGCTGGCCCTTTGCATGCTGACGACGGGCTGAATGTAGCTGCTCTGGGTGATCTGTCCACGTTACTGTACGGGGGTACTAATACCGGCCGGTCTGTGGGAAGCTGCCGTCAAGGACGGAACAGCAGTGTGAGGCAATCAATCGTACATAGGACAGCAAGCGATGGATGAGCTGTGACATAGAGGCATGGTTAGAGCCGCGTTGTTGTTGTTGTTGTCGTCGTTTTCGTCGTCGTCGTCGTCGCGTTTTGTTGTATGCCAGCTCGCTCCATGGAAAGGACAAAGGGCCCGGGTTATGCGGGATGGCATTGCTGCTTTATTTTATCGCGCGAAGGTTGATGGAGCGCAAAGCTCGCGTTGTGCGGATTTGATGGACGGTAGACGGTGGCGATGCACCACCAGGTCACAACCTACCAAAGCCTGGAGCAGCAATGCAGAGTATCAGGTAGCCCGCGATACCTGAGTGCAACGGCGCCATTGATGGGAGGCAGACGTCATGGCGACTGAAGCTGAGCGTCAAGATACTGGGTAGTACTAGTAGTGGTACTTACTTATGGTAGACCAGGTACCTGCACCTGGCCATTCGGTCTCATGCTGAAGGAACTGAAGAGCGCGCCTTCCTCGCCTCCTTACTATACGACATACGTACAGGTAACGCTAGTAGTGCTGAGGCGGAGCAAGACCCAAGCGTCCACTGCATACAGGTAACGCCTAAAGTGTCGTTCGATGCCTGCCCCTGCCTGCCTGCCTGGAGCCCAGAGCCCACACAGCGGAGCTTCCCCAAAGCTCACAAGCTCACAGGCTCACAGCCACACCTGGCGCTGACGCAAGGATCCACGATCTGGGCTGTTCTATTCTCCATTTGACCCTCCTCTAGACGCTTCTGCTTACCGGCATCCCCAGACCTCCAACTTTTTTTCCTACGCGTCCCTTTTCAGCTTCCCCCTCTTGCTTCTTGCTCCTTTTTTTTTTTCCTCATCGCGACTTCGTTTCTGCATAGCGCCATCTCATTCTCCATCCCCAATTTCAACTCTCGCTCCATCCTGTTACCGACGTCAACGCAGTCGCTCGTTTATCACATTGCCACCGCCGATCGACCCATCCGCTCGACACTTGGTGACCTCGTATCCGTCCGCACGCAACCCCCCCCC